>PISX010025587.1:0-25911 GCA_004024625.1 Mellivora capensis | reverse complement strand
ATAGTTTTGGGTGCAATTGTAAATGGGATTGACTCCTTAATTTCTCTTTCTTCTGTCTTGTTGTTGGTGTAGAGAAATGCAACTGATTTCTGTGCATTGATTTTATATCCTGACACTTTACTAAATTCCTGTACAAGTTCTAGCAGTTTTGGAGTGGAGTCTTTTGGGTTTTCCACATAGAGTATCATATCATCTGCAAGGAGTGATAGTTTGACTTCTTCTTTGCCGATTTAGATGCCTTTAATTTCTTTTTGTTGTCTGATTGCTGAGGCTAGGACTTCTAGTGCTATGTTGAATAGCAGTGGTGATAATGGACATCCCTGCCGTGTTCCTGACCTTAGCGGAAAAGCTTTCAGTTTTTCTCCATTGAGAATGATATTTGTGGTTGGTTTTTCATAGATGGCTTTGATGATATTGAGGTATGTGCCCTCTATCCCAACACTTTGAAGAGTTTTGATCAGGAAGGGATGCTGTACTTTGTCAAATGCTTTTTCAGCATCTACTGAGAATACCATGTGGTTCTTGTTCTTTCTTTTATTAATGTGTTGTATCACATTGATTGATTTGCGGATGTTAAACCAACCTTGCAGACCTGGAATAAATCCCACTTGGTCGTGGTGAATAATTCTTTTAATGTTCTGTTGAATCCTATTGGCTAGTATTTTGGTGAGAATTTTCGCATCTGTGTTCATCAAGTATATTGGTCTATAATTCTCTTTTTTGATGGGATCCTTGTCTGGTTTTGGGATCAAGGTGATGCTGGCCTCATAAAATGAGTTTGGGGGTGCCTGGCTGGCTCAGTGGGCTAGGCCTCTGCCTTTGACTCAGGTCATGGTCCGAGGGTCCTGGGATCGAGTCCCGCATCAGGCTCTCTGCTCGGCGGGAAGCCTGCTTCCTCCTCTCTCTCTGCCTGTCTCTCTGCCTGCTTGTGACCTCTGTCTGTCAAATAAATAAATAAAACCTTTAAAAAAAATAAAATGAGTTTGAAGTTTTCCTTCCATTTCTATTTTTTGGAACAGTTTCAGGAGAATAGGAATTAATTCTTCTTTAAATGTTTGGTAGAATTCCCCTGGGAAGCCATCTGGCCCTGGGCTTTTGTTTGTCTGGAGATTTTTGATGACTGTTTCAATCTCCTTACTGGTTATGGGTCTGTTCAGGTTTTTTATTTCTTCCTGGTTCAGTTGTGGTAGTTTATATGTCTCTAGGAATGCATCCATTTCTTCCAGATTGTCAAATTTGTTGGTGTAAAGTTGCTCATAGTATGTTCTTATAATTGTTTGTATTTCTTTGGTGTTGGTTGTGATTTCTCCTCTTTCATTCATGATTTTCTTTATTTGGGTCCTTTCTCTTTTCTTTTTGATAAGTCTGGCCAGGAGTTTATCAATCTTATTAATTATTTCAAAGAACCAACTCCTAGTTTCGTTGATTTGTTCTATTGTTTTTTGGTTTCTATTTCGTTGATTTCTGCTCTGATCTTTATGATTTCTCTTCTCCTGCTGGGTTTAGGCTTTCTTTCTTGTTCTTTCTCCAGGTCCTTTAGGTGTAGGATTAGGTTGTGTATTTGAGACCTTTCTTGTTTCTTGAGAAAGGCTTGTACTGCTATATATTTTCCTCTCAGGACTGCCTTTGCTGTGTCCCACAGATTTTGAACCATTGTGTTTTCATTATCATTTGTTTCCATGAATTTTTTCAATTCTTCTTTAATTTCCTGGTTGACTCATTCATTCTTTAGAAGGATGCTGTTTAGTCTCCATGTATTTGGGTTCTTTCCAAATTTCCTCTTGTGATTGAGTTCTAGCTTCAGAGCATTGTGGTCTGAAAATATGCAGGGAATGATGCCAATCTTTTGATCCTGGTTGAGACCTGATTTATGACTCAGGATGTGATCTATTCTGGAGAATGTTCCATGTGCACTAGAGAAGAATGTGTATTCTGTTGCTTTGGGATGAAATGTTCTGAATATATCTGTGATGTCCATCTGCTCCAGGGTGTCATTTATGGCCTTTATTTCCTTGGTGATCTTTTGCTTGGATGATCTGTCCATTTCAGTAAGGGGAGTGTTAAGGTCTCCTACTATTATTGTATTATTGTTGATGTGTTTCTTTGATTTTGTTATTAATTGGTTTATATAGTTGGCTGCTCCCACGTTAGGGGCATAGATATTTAAAATTGTTAGATCTTCTTGTTGGACAGACCCTTTGAGTATGATATAGTGTCCTTCCTCATCTCTTATTATCATCTTTGGCTTAAAATCTAATTGATCTGATATAAGGATTGCCACCCCAGCTTTCTTTTGATGTCCATTAGCACGGTAAATTGTTTTCCACCCCCTCACTTTAAATCTGGAGGTGTCTTCAGGTCTAAAATGAGTTTCTTGTAGGCAGCATATTGATTTTTTTTTTTTTATCCATTCTGATACCCTGTGTCTTTTGATTGGGGCATTTAGCCCATTAACGTTCAGGGTAACTATTGAGAGATATGAATTTAGTGCCATTGTATTGCCTATATGGTGACTGTTACTGTATATTGTCTCTGTTCCTTTCTGATCTACTACTTTTAGGCTATCTCTTTGCTTAGAGTACCCCTTTCAGTATTTCCTGTAGAGCTGGTTTGGTGTTTGCAAATTTTTTCAGTTTTTGTTTGTCCTGGAAGCTTTTTATCTCTCCTTCTATTTTCAATGATAGCCTAGCTGGATATAGTATTCTTGGCTTCATGTTTTTCTCATTCAGTGCCCTTAATATATCATGCCAGTTCTTTCTGGCCTGCCAGGTCTCTGTGGGTAAGTCTGCTGCCAGTCTAATATTTTTACTATGGTATGTTACAGACTTCTTTTCCCGGGCTGCTTTCAGGATTTTCTCTTTGTCGCTAAGACTTGTAAATTTTACTATTAGGTGATGGGGTGTGGACCTATTCTTGTTGATTTTGAGGGGGGTTCTCTGTACCTCCTGGATTTTGATGTTTGTTCCCTTTGCCATATTAGGGAAATTCTCTACAATAATTCTCTCCAATATACCTTCTGCTCCCCTCTCTCTTTCTTCTGCTTCTGGAATCCCAATTATTCTAATGTTGTTTCGTCTTATGGTGTCACTTATCTCTCGAATTCTCCCCTTGTGGTCCAGTAGCCGTTTGTCCCTCTTTTGCTCAGCTTCTTTATTCTCTGTCATTTGGTCTTCTATATCACTAATTCTTTCTTCTGCCTCTTTTATCCTAGCAGTAAGAGCCTCCATTTTTTATTGCACCTCATTAATAGTTTTTTTTTTCAATTTCAACTTGGTTAGATTTTAGTTCTTTTATTTCTCCAGAAAGGGCTTTTCTATCTCCAGAGAGCGTTTCTCTAATATCTTCCATGCCTTTTTCGAGCCCGGCTAGAACCTTGAGAAGCATCATTGTGAACTCTAGATCTGACATATTACCAATGTCTGTATTGATTAGGTCCCTAGCCTTCAGTACTACCTCTTGTTTTTTTTTTTTTTTTTTTGTGGTTTTTTCCCCCTTGTCATTTTGTCCAGATAAGAGTATATGAAGGAGCCAATAAAATACTAAAAGGGTGGCAAAGACCCCAGGAAAATGTGCTTTAACCAAATCAGAACAGACCCCAAATCGTGTGGGGGAGAAAGGGAATAAAAAGTTCAGAAAAAAAATTAAAAAAGGGAAACAAATAAAGAAAAAATATAAAAAAGAAAAAAATATATATATTAGACTGGTGACTAGAAAAGGGACACCCACTTAACTGTGGGGTATTTTGGTCGACAGAGATCTTTTTAACCAAACATAGTTTGGAAAGACAAGGAGTTTCTTTCTACACACATATTTTCACTGTAACAAGATGGAATAAACAGCAAATTGGTAGCTGTGTTTTAATCTCTGTGTGAGTGGTGAGTGTGTGTTTGTATTTCCCCCCAGGCTTTTGTTTCTTTTTCATGTGATCATGTCTATGATTGCTGGTGAGTAATCCAGATACTCACATAAACTTTGTTCTCTTCATTTGTCTTATTTCTAAAGGGGTAATAGTATCTTTGTCAGAGTGTTATTTAAAAGATTAAATTAGATTATTATACATTTTAAATATCATGTCTGGCACATAAGAATGTTTAATAAATGTTAGTTATTATTTTTATTATTATTCCTAGTACTCACTGTTGCCCACAGAGGTGGCTGATAAGACCAGTCCCATGTTCTCTTCACCTTTGTGCTTAATTAGAACAACTCCTCTAACTAGTGAAATGGACTTTGTAAGCACTTGAGGTATGTCTGCAGTGTAAATGGGATATAGGGTGGATTTGTGTGGATAAACAGATTTTAGAAAATCAGTCTAGTACCTGAGCAGTGACATAGGGTGACAAGAATCCCTTAATTCTTGGGAACTTACAGTCTACCCTCAAGTCAAAAATGAAATCATTCATTCATTCAACATTCAGTGGAGTATAGCATGAAGAACCATAATGAGTTCGTCATAGTAACAGACATTAACAAACCAATTTGAAAAAAAATTATTCTTCAAATTATCTAAAGGAGGCATAAGGTCATATTATAAAAAGATATATAATATTATCCAAAACTTCAGGTTGGCAAGTGCTTTTTCCATTATTTGAGATAGATAGATATAGCTTGGTTCCCAAAGAATAGTATTCCTTATCCCAATTATTTACATACTTATTGAATACTTTCAAATATTGAAACACTTTGAAGAAAGGCTTTCTTGTTCTGCCATGTCTGTAGTGTTTATTTTGTTAACAAGTCTGTTTTAGTCAACTTAAGCTGCCGTAATGAAATACCATAAACCGAATGGCTTACACAACATAAATAAACTTATTTTCTCACAGTTCTGAAGGCTGAAATCTGAGATCAGTGTGCTAGCATGGCCAATTTTTGGTGGATACTCTAGTTCTGGATTACATATACACCACATTCAGGGCAGAACAATCCCTCTGGTATCTCTTTTTATGAGAGCACCAATCTCATTACACTAGGGCCCTGTCTTCCTTGTCTAACTAACTCCCAAAGGCCTCATTTCTAAACACCAACACACTGGAGGCTAGGGCTTCAATATATGAATTTTGAGGGGACACAGACATTCAGTCCATAAAAATATCTTAAATTAATGAAATATAAACATTTGTCTCATAGATAGGCAGTACCACAAATTATTAGAAACTGTCCAATGTAAACTGCTCTTACAGCTTTGGTATACATTACCATTTATAACCCTATTATTTAATGTAATAATAAATTAGAATATTGAAAGTGCTAATATATTGACTTTGGATAAATAGTTGAATTTTCACACAGGGAAAATTTACCTTTAGTAACAATTCCTCCAGTCCCTTCCATCCTATAATTAAGATAGTCGGTGTTTGATATTCCTATCATCTTTGTCTCAAAAATAATCTTAGATACTGTTTCTTTAACAATGACAAAATTCCTAGTACTATAGTCCTAGTCTTATAGTCCTAGTACTATAATAATGACAAAAAGTCCTAGTACTTTAATAATGACAAAAGTCCTAGTACTATAGGTCCTGCATCATTACTAGATTTGCTTCCTAACAGTCTCTCCTTACCTTTTATATAGATGACAGCAAGAGCCTTGTGGGTTGTCTCTCTGTCTCCAGTCTGGTCCCATCTCTAACTTATCACCAACACAGCAGGTCAATCTCCTTCCTTCTTCCCTTTTTCTTTTCCTTTATTTCCTCTTTCCCTTTTTTCCTTTATTCCTTTATTTCCTCCTTCCTTCTTTCTATAATTCTTCTATCATTTTTAAAAAGAATAACCTTTTCTTCTTCTTTTTAAAATTTTTTTTCTTTTTTTAAATTTATTTTCAGAGTAACGGAATTCATAGTTTTTGCACCACACCCAGTGCTCCATGCAATGCGTGCCCTCCATAATAACCCCCACCTGGATCCCGCAACCTCCCACCCCCTGCCCCTTCAAAACCCTCAGGTTGTTTTTCAGAGTCCATAGTCTCTCATGGTTCATCTCCCCCTCCAATTTCCCTCCACTTTTTTCTCCTCTCCATCTCCCCATGTCCTCCGTGTTATTTGTTATGCTCCACAAATAAGTGAAACTATATGATAATTGGCTCTCTCTGCTTGACTTATTTCACTCAGCATAATCTCTTCCAGTCCCGTCCATGTTGCAACAAAAGTTACATGTGGTATAATTTTATTATTGTTCTTAGTTGTTTTCCTTATGTCCCCTGAAAATAGATTATACAACCTTATCTTTGACTTTTACGAGTGGTCATTTGTTCAGCCAATGAAATATAAAAGAAAGCCATGTATTCCAAGCTTATGCAGAAAATGTGAAGTCCATTTTGTGGCTTGCTGATTGCTCTTTTTTCCTTGCCATGAGAAACCTATATTATAGCTAGCTGATAATTATTTCTGATTTTTTTTCTGTACCTGTATATATGCACAGATACATAAATGTATAAGTTGAATAGTCCAAATATGTGTTTTATTTAGGATGCTTTTGCTATATGTATCAGAAAACATCTTCTGAGAACTTCATAAAAATAAAGTCCATATGAATTAGAGAACCAAACATTAAAATTATGAAATAATTAGAAGAAAATGCATGTGCACACAAATATATAATTCACCATGTATCTTTTTCATTTCCGCATCTCTTCTATCAGGATTTATTTTGGACAATGAACAAGAACTTGCAACTAAATTGGCTATGATGGTTTCAGAATGTTAGTACCTGGGTTGGGAACAAAAACAGACACACACTAGATTCAGTAATTCTCTGAATTATGAAAGTGAAAACATTTTCAGACAAGGCCAATAGTTCCTTTTACATTTCCTTCCTCCTCTATCCATTTAAATCTATTGTGCTGGGTTTTTATCCTCTCCCTCAAAGTACTTCACCTCTCTCAGAAAAGGAGGAGTTCCAACTTAAGTCTTACCAATTCAGATGACGTTTCAAGTTTTGGCCAAATGCCAATGAATCTCCCTCTGATCAAGCTATAGAGGGTCTAGAACTGTGTCTTACTCCTTTTGGGCTGCTGTACTAAGATTATTTTAGAAGTGTGTGGCTTATAAATAACAAATTTATTTCTCAAAGTTCTGGAGACTGGGAAGTTCAAGATCAAAATACTAACAGCTTTGATGTCTTCTGAGGTACTGCTTCCTGGTTCACAGATAGTTACCTTTTTGCTGTGTCCTTACATGGTAAAAAGGGACAGGGGCGCCCCAAAGGGTCTCTTTTATAGCAGCATTAATCCCCATCATGAGGCTCTACCCTCATGACCTAGTCATCTCCTGAAACCTTTACCTCCTGAAACTATCACTGGGGTGGGGGCTAAGATTTCCATCCATGAATTGGGGAGACACAAAAATTAAGTCTATAGCAAATGGAAAATGGCATTAATTTCAGTTTTATCTGCCACTAGAGTTAGTCTTCATATGTTTAGTTATAATGTAAACTTATCTCACCAAGATGAATGTTCAAATGGAAAAAAAATAGTTAAAAAAATGTATTTTTTCTCATTAACCTGGCTTTGATCTTGCTTTTTTTTTGAATAGTAGATTTTACCATTATTGTGAATAATAAGAATTTTGCTTTTTCTTGACCTATCCAAGCCATTCTTGCTTTATAAGAGAAATGATATTTACTGTAAGTAAACAGCTCTCTCCTTACTTTTTCTGTTGAGGTGTGATGGTGCCAGTTCTTATTAAAGTCTTTTATCCTTACACAAGAGGAACATTACATTTCATGCTGTGACACATCGGTTCTCATTTAATCAAGTTTACAATTTGTCCTTTGCCAACCCTGTGAATTTAATTTTCTACCATTTTACACATGCACTCTTAGCTCCTGCTATTTTAAACCCCTCACAAACTCCTTAGTATAAGTTCTTGATATATTTTATTTTCATGAAGCTTAAGTCAAACAAAACCTTAGATGAAATTTGGCAATACAGAACAGACAAAAACAGAGTTGTCTTTGTGGAAGCAAGAAATGACCTTTGGACTCTACCCAGGTATCTTCTTCCATCCCATTGTGTTCTAACTGAATTCTGCCCATTGGTCTCTCCTTCATCTGGATAATTCCTTCTCTTGCATCAGGTTTCTCTTTCTTAGATAAACTAACCTGAAGTATTCTCTGGTGCCATAGCAGTCTACTCTATTTCTGTCATAGTGTAACATGCTGCTCTATTAGAGTGGGTTGCTTCTCACTCATATAGGATCAGATACTGTTTGAGAACAGGTATGGCTAATGCATTTTTGTCTACCTTGTGCCTTGTATAGTACCCAAGACATAGTAGGCATTCAATAAGCATTTGCTGAAAGAATTAATAAATGAATAAATATTACTAAAACATCATTTCTGCATTAAAGCATGTCTCTTTTGTATGTTAGCTTTACTCACACAAATACTATCAAATTTATTCTTCAACATCATGGAAGAAGAATGAAATACACAATATTAAAATACTTTGGTTGGGAATTAGGATTCACCCTTATTCTTTTTTTTTTTTTTTTTTTTTTTTTTGAGAGAGAGAGAGAAGAGGGGGAGAAGCAGAGGGAGAAGGAAAGTGAGAAGCATAAGCAGGCTCCATACTCAGCACAGAGCCCAATACAGGGCCCTATCTCATGACCCTGAGATCCTGATCTGAATTGAACTCAAGAGTTGGACACTTAACTGACTGAGCCACCCAGGCACCCCTCACCTTTATTCTTAATGATAATTATCTTTGATTTGTGGGGCAGTTGCAGTGTTTTTATTTAAATAGTTGAAATCCAGAGTTAACTCAGTAGGAATTTGTACAATGTTCAGGTTCACTGTGTAAACACTTTCTATGTATCATACAGCCTGGGGACGGGGAGCATCATTTCTTAGATGAATGCTAATCCCTACTCTAAGAAAAACCGCCTCTGACTATTTGATCTGAATCTTGACACCTTCCCTAGAAAAATAATTATTTTTGACAAGCTATATTTTCACTTAGTAGCTTATCCTGTGTTTGTGTGCAAATGTGTGTGTTCATGTGTATACGTATGCCTGGGCAGAAAAGGTGTGAAGTGTAAGCTGTGTAGAGTAGACTATTTACAGAGAAAAAGATACCACCCCTTTTTTTTTTAGAAATTCAATTTTTTATTTTTACTTTACAAAGCTATTGTGAGGGTTAAATAAACTGGATGATATGAAAGCAAAAATGCATATTCCTTAACAATTTTTAACAGGAGATTGATTAGAGAGAGGAGAAGCAAAAATTTAGATTTAGGCAGTGGACATCTTTAAGGGAAGCAGTAAGTTCATCCTCGATGTATCTTTAAGGGCATGTGAATATTGGTCTCTTTTGTGGCACAACTTCGCATGTGTGCCATCACTTCTAGAAGACCACTCTAGTTTGCAGAACCTTAGATAGCTTCTTTACTTCATGACACGGCAGGGGGTTGAGAGGATGACAACCTAACAAGGTGAATTTTTTTTAATGTAGATTTCTTCTTAATCTGTACTGTGGTGGTCTTTAATAGCCTCTTCCCAGTTCCTTCTCCACCTGTAGCATATTGCTGTCCATACACACCTTACTAAAAAGTGACTAAAAAGTCATCAGAAAAATAAAGACATGTTTTGTCATTGGGGTATTCATACAGCAATCTTGATTTTGTAGACTCTTTTTCTTTTTAAAGATTTTATTTATTTATTTGACAGACAGAGATCACAAGTAGGCAGAGAGGCAGGCAGAGAGAGAGGAGGAAGCAGGCTCCCCGCTGAGCAGAGAGCCTGATGTAGGGCTCAATCCCAGGACCCTGAGACCATGACCTGAGCCAAAGGCAGAGGCTTTAACCCACTGCACCACCCAGGTGCCCCTTGATTTTGTAGACTCTTATCATCTTGAATTTTGCAGCATTCAAATGTTACCTCTTTTTAAAAATCTCTGGGTGATTTCAGGAACTCCAGACAACTTTGTGCCAAAGATATCACTGATTTCCTCCACACCATCTCAATGGGAAATATTGCTGAGGTTAAGTCTTCTATTCTAACTGTATCCTAATTTCAAAATGGAAACTCTGAGATCTAGAAGGAATATACTTCATAAGGAAATTGCATATATACACATATGTATATGCTTATGTATATATATGTATATATATATGCACATATATGTATAATAAAAATATACAGGTAGTTCTTGTTATGAGGCACTGCTTTTAACTGAATTGTGTCCCTCCCAGTTTAGATGTGGAAGCCCTAGCCTCCAGTGTGATGGTATTTAGTGGGGGGTTCCTTGGAGGTGATTAAGTTTAGATGAATTCATGATGGTAGAGCCCTCATCATGCGATTAGTGTCTCTCTAAAAGGAGATACCAGAGTTTGCTTCCTTATTCTCTCTCTGCCCTGTGAGGACACAGCAAGAAGAGGGTTGTTTACAAGCCAGGAAGAAAGCCTTCAGCAGAATTAGACCATGCTGGGCATCCTGACTTCGAACTTCTTAGCCTCCAGAACTATGAGAAATAAATGTTCATTGTTTAAGTCTCCAATCTGTGGTATTTTGTTATAACCCCCAGAATGAAGACAGTCACGTTGTGTATTCTGTCTCAGTGTGATAATTCAATTAGATGTGCTTAATTTGAAGTCCAAATGCCACTTACTGTGAGATGCAGAAAAAGAATAGTATGTTCTGTTCATCTCATTTCACATTTGCATCACACTAAATTATCAGTTTTGTTTTATTTTTATAGGATTTTATTTATTTATTTGTCAGACAGAGAGCGAGAACAAGCAGGGGGAACAGCAGAAGGAGAGGGAGAAGAAGGCTCCAATGGCATTAGCTTGTGCTTGACATGTCTAGTGTTAGAGGAGAATGATGAGTGTTTTGAGTACCCTGAGTAGTTCTAAATTTTCCTCCAGTATCCACCAAATATGGTTCAAGTCCTCTTCCCATGTACAGTGTAAAACCAGCACTCTCCTCATTAGTTCTTAGGGTTTTTAAGGAATTTGTATTGTCCAGGCACTTGTAACTCTGAATTTCTTCTCCCACAGTATTTTTGTTTATCCCTCCATCATTGTTATGGGATCTCTGTTTCCTTTCTACCCAGCTTTTTCTTCATCATTTCCCTCCATCAAACAATCATTATGAGCATTTTTAAAATGAAAGTCAGGATGATAAAGCATTACATCACAGTCAACCACTTCAGGCTGAATATGTTAAATATCTTCTGTTTTCTCATGTCTCCCTATTGAGAGCATTTCAACAGGTGACTTTAATAATCCACACTGATTGTCAAGATTTTTCTGCCTAACTTCTCATAAGTTACCTCTCTCAGATATTAAATTCTTTATTCTGCAGAATAGTTTTACTTTCAACCTTCATCCTATATTAGGTTCTGGGACTATGTAAATCTAAAATGGTCTGCTAATGATATTCCTAAATAAAGTTGTCATCCACCTCTTGAAAGGAATAATGTATTTCATTAAAAACAATGATAGTGATAGTGTATAGATATGTGTGTATGTGTGCTTTCCTTTCGTTTATACCTGGAAGTGCTGGCTTTCTAGGAGAAATGGTTCCTTCAGGTAGCCATTTCTTTACCATTATGCTGACTCGTGTGTATGCACATGTAGCTCTATTATACACTCATATCTAAAGATACACGGTGCATATTTTTGTGTCTATCCATAGAAAGAACATTTTCTTGCTGAGTAAAACTCTAAAAACTCAATTTGTCTCTGAGAATTTAAGCAGAAAAATTCCAAGAAAAAATAATTTTGTGTAAAATAATTACACATGAATTAAAAAATGCATTGTCAGGTTCAATTTTGCCTTTTCCACAAAAAAAACATTTTGTTACACAACTTCATCATTAAAATAGATTATTTTCCCATAAATACAATAATTGTATTCTGAATCATCTTTTTCCTTTTATACAATCATTTCAAAATTATAACAGATTCAAAGAAGTGTCCCTTCCTCTATTTTCTGCTGGAAAGTACCTGTTTATTCAATTTATTTCATCTCTCTATATATTTGGAATTTGATCACATATAAATCCAAGTTAAGGAAATATCTTGATGCCTCTTTAACCTAAAATACGGAATCTGAAAGAGCTTTAATTAAACTTCAATTAATATAATGCCTAGCTTATTATTTTTATAGTAATTACATTATTTTCTTGAAATAAAATTGGGTCATCATGATAGAATTACTGCTGCCCCCCTGTTTTTGGTTTAAATAACCATCAGTTAAATATGACAAGTTTTTCTGTTATCATATTTATAGTCATATTGATGGAAATTCACTTTATTTACAGAATTATATTGATTTTGCAAGTTCCTAAAAGGCTCTTGGAAAGACCAGTAATGGAATGGATGGATACGTTGCCTTGTAGATCAATTAGTGAGAATTTCATGGATTGTAAAGTCAGGACTAATGTACCGAGGTCAGCACTTTTTGTTCCTGCTGCTCTTTCTGGAACTGCAGCCAGCGACTTATTGATACTAGTTGCATACTTTCTGGAATAGCAAGCAAAGGAGAACACAATGCAGCAGAGTTTCTTGGCAAGGAGCTGCGTTTTCTTAACTGCTTTAATTCTGGTGATTGCACTAGGCGCAGTTCATCTCTGATGAAATGCTCCTGGTGAAGACCTAGTACTCTATCAAACAGGAGCTGATGCCTCATTACTTTGAGCAGGGCTCCTGTTCACAGATACAGGAATGGATGGACTTAAGTGCAGTTGCAACAGAAATGAAGGAGCTTAAAATAGCTTCGGTAGACTTTTACTTTATTTCCTTTAATGTTATTTCATGGAAGATGATAATGCAACAACCAGGCTGGTTGTGTGTGTGTGTGTGTGTGTGTGTGTGCGCGGGCGCGCACATGTCTGTGTGTACAAGCCTGTGAATAAAATTTGTAAATATGTGTCTTTGTGTTTATTTTTATTTTTTAAAAAGATTTTATTTATTTATTTGGCAGACAGAGATCACAAGTAGGCAGAGAGGCAGGCAGAGAGAGAGGGGGAAGCAGGCTCCCTGCTGAGCAGAGAACCCAATGTGGGACTTGATCCCAGGACCCTGAGATCATGACCTGAGCTGAAGGCAGAGGCTTTAACCCACTGAGGCACCTAGGTGCCCCTGTCTTTGTGTTTATATCCAAATAAAAACTATATCTATTTATAGTCATATGACCATTATCTGTAGATAGACATGATTGAATCTGATGTTCAATAGTATAGGCAGGAATTTCTATATTCTCTGGAAAGTGAAAGCATTATAAGACTGTGACTTAGGGATAGGATATAAAGAGTGTCAGCAATGGAGGAGGACTGACTGTGTAGGGCCAAGGGCCATTGGAGAACCTATAGGAGGGGAAATTGATTTCACAGCCAAAAACAAAACAAAACAAAACAACAACAACAGCAGCAGCAGCAACAACAACAACAACAACAAAAACAGAAAAAGAAGAGAAAAGAAAAAGAAAAAAAAACAAGAGAAAACAAATGGCAGCTATCAGTGAAAGTGATATAGTTCCCCTGCTTTGGGGTGATGTTATAGGGCTTTGTGGTATCCAATTTATTATTGGAATTTGAGACATGAAAGTTCATAGCTCAGGGAATCTAAGAACAGAGCCTGGTCCAATGGAAAGGCAGTGTAATAGTTAATGGCTTATCCCAGGCAGAGCTGACCATGACCTGCCTGCATGTAAGATTCACTGCACTGGAATCCTGGAAAAATTGGGAAGCTAAATTCTAGTACCCTGAGGTCTTGCAGGCCCATTTAAAAAAGTAAATAAAAGAGCAATGATCTCAGATAATGGTAATGAGTTTTGTAGCTTAGGTGTAAAACACCTAAGACGTGTCAGTGTATTCCAGGCTGTATGGTTAATGTTTGTTGTACGTGCTGTGTGTTACTTTGTTGATTATAATTATTAACTGATTCTTTATTTTTATTTTTAACCATTTTATTTTTTTAAATATTTCATTTATTTATTTGTCAGAAGGGAAGAAAGAGAGGGCACAAGCTAGGGAAGAGGCAGGCAGAAGAAGAAGCAGGCTCCCTGCTGAGCAAGGAGCCTAATGCCAGGACCCCCAGATCATGACCTGAGCCAAAGGCAGATGCTTAACAAGCTGAGCCACCCAGGCACCCCTATTAAGTAATTTTTTAAAGAATACTATACCTGAATGTCCAGAATTGATAGGGAAAAAATGGTGGGAATAGTCTTGAATAAACTGTACCAGCATTTAATGACTCTATATACTTCAGAAAATTGAGGAACTAGAACATGGATTGTGGTACTAAAAAGGGCTCTGTTTTCCAAATTGAACTATTTGTTCCAATCTCTTTCCTCTTCCTTATCTCATTTCATGATTCCATCTTCTGCTTAAATTCGCAGAAACAAACTGTAGTAAATGTCTCTCTTTTCTCTGACATCCCAGATTAATTTAATAAAAATGGTTAAATTTCTGGGAAAAGAACATCTTTTTGGAGTCCATTTTCCTAGAACACTTTCTTAGTATATGAGGGCAAAGAGGGAGTTTGTGGAGGAACTGAAGAGTTTGAACATGGATAATTAGCTTCTTCACTTTTGGACAAATTGCTTAACCTTTTTAAACCTCAATAACTTTTTTATGTTACAAAATGGGAGGGGAGGGGGAGTAAACTTGATAATCCCTAAAGTTTAAAAGGCCTAAAATATGTGCAGAGGGGACAATAGTAAACTTAGGACTACTATTCTGTTATTAAGCTTAGAATTTTATATATGTCAAATATATAACTCTTCTAATGTACCACTGTTCACTGTTTGACTTTGCCAATAGTTTGCCAATATTTCCTTTTCCCTATAGCTCATTAAATTATATGAAGAGCCCTTTGGACCCATTCTGTTGAGGTGGAGGGAAACATATGAAGCATGAAAGCTGAATATTATCTTCAGGCTCTTTCCACATGATTTACTGCTTTTACAAGGATCCAAAAATTTCCAGGTATAGGAAAAGCTGGAAAAATAGAGTTAGCCAATGGGAGCAGGAGGGACTTTACTTGGATAGTAAAATTAATCTACATTCTTGCTGTCCTTAAATAATGTGGGAAGTTGGTAACAGTGGTGGTATTGGGGGGGATATATGTACCTGTATATAATTATATATGACATATAGTTATGCATATGTGTATGTGCATATGTTTATAAAGTTATTTGCTACAATAGGAATTGTATAATCTTACAGTTGCACAAATAAATTACCTTAATTATGTAAAATTAAGCTTCTTTAAAGAATATTGGGTCTATGGGATATACATACAAAATGACTAAAACAATCTAGGAAATTATAGCAATTGTTAGAATTATGCTAATAAACTATAGCTTCTACATATATAGTTGAATTTTAGTTGATGAGAGAATAGACAGTTGAAAGAGAAAAGCGATGAGAAAATTCAAGAAGGGATCATGAAACTAAGAGCATTTGAGATGGATCATAAAGGAAAGGTAAATTTGATTATTTTCCTCTGCATATTTCAAGTTTAATGGTACTTTTAGAGCTACTAAATTTTAATAAATAGCCATCTCTTTCATATTATTCCTATATTGTGGCACTTTTCTCACATTTAAAAAATGTGAATTTGACATAAAGACTTAGTATTCATTGCCTGACACAAGCTATTTATACTATAATTTAATACTATTTTTATACTATCAACAAATAGAATTATTTTCCATAGAGGTCATTGGATTAGCCCAACTTGGAGTTCAGAATATTTCAGACAATGACAAAAGCTTTAGGTAGAAAAATGCACCCCGCATTAAATGGAGAAGAACAGAGTAAAGAAAAATAATGGAGATGAACCCAGAAAGATGGGTTTGGAGCAATCATTGAGACCCTTGAGCTTCAACGGTAAGTAAAATTTTAAGTGACTGAAATTTTCTCTATGGGAAGGTTGCTTTATCATCTCTGTGCTTTAGGAATAATTTAGTAGATGTATATCAAATCAAATCAAATATAGAGATACTGAAAATAGGGAGTATAATTTGGAAGACATTTCCGTATGTCCATCAGATATGTGAAAAAGATGACGAAACTGACACTACACACTGAGGTGAAATGGATAGCAGTGGAGAGGACACATTCTGAGTCTCAGTGTCTGAGTAGTGGTGGCAACCTTAGAAATAGGGAACATGGGAAATGATTGGATTTGATAGGTTTTAAAGGAAAATGATGGATTTATATTGAAGTTGGAGGTAGTAGCATGCTGTAAGTGAAGAAGTTCCCTCCAGAGATTTTTAAATGCTGAGAGAAGTTAGTGTACGAAATATAGACCACCCTTATGAATGTAGTGATTGGAAGAGATCCTCCTTTTTTTTCCCCCTTTTCTTTTAGATCTTATTTATTTATTTCATAGAGAGAGACACAGCAAGAGAGGGAACACAAGCAGGGGGAATGGGAGAGGGAGAAGCAGGTGGGGCTTGATCCCAGGACCCCAGGATCATGACCTGAGCTGAAGGCAGATGCTTAACAACTGAGCCACCCAGGTGCCCTAGAGGAGATTCTTCTTGAAAAACAGTAGAAAGAGAAAGAAAAAATGGTAATATGACATTAGAAGAAACTCATTTGTAGATCAGCAAGAGAAATATAAGCCAGGGAAACAATCTGAGGGTAAGAATTTAGAAGAACTTCAAGATAATCTCATTGACTCTGACTAGTTTGCATAGAGCCCCTGATGGCAGTTGCCCAGGTATAATTGATCTACTGTGAATTGAGCTGGACTTTACTTCAGACTTGAATTCCTCAACCTTATAGGTCACTCACATCATGTAATATAGTATGAATAATGAGGGTTATAAGAAGATACCCCCACAGAACTTGGAGATAATACAAACATGTTTGCTTTTGAGTCAAATAAAACAAAAGAAAAATCAAAACTTGTTGGAAATAGAAATCATATTCTTTAGACCTATTTAGAAAAGTGTAGTTAAAGGATAAATAGATTGGCTTGTTCAGAGAATGTCCTCTTAGAGAGGCAAATTTTGGACTTTCACCTCCAGCATTATCCAGGAAGAGATATGCAGCATTCAGGGTCTCAGCTCCTTCATGAGCAAAGTGTGTTCTTTGTTATGGGAAGATCTCTTACTTTAGACTTCATCATGGTTAGAGTAAATTACTCCCCATGTCAATCCTTGGG
Organism: Mellivora capensis; assembly: GCA_004024625.1. NCBI lineage: Eukaryota > Metazoa > Chordata > Mammalia > Carnivora > Mustelidae > Mellivora > Mellivora capensis. The sequence continues at coordinate 8,792 of PISX010025587.1, read as the reverse complement.
CTTTGCCTTAATTCTGTGCCATCAATCAATCTATTGATCCAATTTTGGGCTATAAATATTGGAGGAAATATGCACATTAGAAGTGGTATCTTCAACTGTGAATTAATGTTAGTATTTTTTTTTATTTTAGAGAGAGAGAGAGTGTGTGCATGCATTATACACTTATACACCAGAGGGGGGAAAGGGGCAGAAGGAGAGGGAGAGAGAGAATTCTCAGACAGACTCCCTGTTGAGCACAGAGCCCGATTTGGGGCTTGATCCCACGACCCTGAGATCATGACCTGAGCCAAAATCAAGAGTGGTTGCTTCACTAACTGAGCCACCCAGGGCCCCCGATAAGTTATTACTCTTAACTATTACAGGTGTTTTATGAGGACTTAGAATAATTTTACCACTTATTTCTGGATACAGTATTAAGTCTCAGTTTTGGACCTTGAGAGATTAAAACCAGACTCCAGATCAGGTATGGCACCCTGTGAGGCCATTTTGTGTCCACTTCCACTGAGGTTCTCTTCTTTCACAACTTCTTACCATCCATTTTCTATTCCAAGAATTTCCAAATCTGGAGTTTCCCAGCATTCATGTGGCCTCTTCTTATTAGATGCGTATGCAGATCTGCTAGGAGAATCATCAGGTGTTATACAATTTTCTGACAAATGTATGCAGACATTAGTTGGCTGAATGCCTAGGTCAAGTATATGCTTAAGGCAGCTGGCTGATTGACTGGGATCTACTTTGCATTTGAAGTTTGCAGAATACTTTAGTGCTTTTCACCATTCTATGTTAGAAGTGCTTAAATATAGAAATTCCTAGGGTTTTAGATACCCAATATAGTATACTTCAGAACAGGAAAAACAAAAGTGAGCTGTAGTTAAGATTCCACTAAAACCAGGGGATTTAGCAATTCTGACAGCCTGATTAATTTGCCCATCTTCCCATTCCACATTTGTGTTCTCTTTTAGTGGATAGTACTGATTGACTTCTAGTAAACCCTAGGGAAAAACGCTTTATAAATGAATTGAGAGTTACATAAATAGAATATTTGTCAAGTCACTAAGTGCTAGGAGCATATTCTCCAATTTAAGCACCCTAAATCACTCCATGAATATTGAAAAATCAAGGGAGAGGAATAGTGTAGCCATGTATATATTCAGCAGAAATGTTTATGTTTATTGATCCTTTTTACTTTTCTCCAACATCCAGTATTTCTCCAATATCTATTTGTCTAACATCTCCAACATCATAATAGAAAATTCTCATGATTTTAATTTTTATGGCTACAGGGCTTTTTATGTAGTGAGATGCATTCCCTTATCTATTTCTGTCAATGGGTACCATTGCAACTGAATTGTTGTTTTAAAATGTTTATGACTAAGTGAATGAATTCTGAAGCCAGGTGATTGGAGTTTGAATTCTTGTTTTCCCAAATATTGACTGTGTGACTCTGAGCAAGTTGCTTAAACTCAATGTGCCTCTGTGTCTTATCTATAGTTGGGAATAATAATGGCTTCAACTCCCTAGTGTTGTTTTGAGATAAATGATTTCAAATATATAAATCATTTAGTACGATATCTGGAACATAAAATATGCTATATAATGGCTGGCCATTATTATAATTCAATGTGTATTTATTTGATTATTCAGCCAACTTACGGAGGTGTTTCTGAATAACATCCTAATTTATAAACAATTACTTCCTGCTTATAGATATTAATTAGGTCAGTCTTTTACAAAATTACATATTCAACATTTATTTACTACAGTTGAATATTTCCTTTCCTCTGTCTTTTTATATTGAACAAGATAATTCCATTAATTTTTCTAATAAAAACTAAATGATTATATTGAGGCAACAACATATCTAAGATCATGAGAACTTGCAAAGCTGGTCTAGTAATTTAATAGCTACCCAGACTTATCTGGAAGATATTTGCTTATAATTAGTTGGAATACCTGTGTATGGTCAATAACATTCTCTGATGGAACAGTAGTGCCTAGGTCTAGGTGTATCAGTTTCTATACACAGACTATTTGATTTTAAGTTTTTACAGTCATCCATAGTAAGGGAAATCACACCAGAGTCACTTGATACCTGAGAAGATAGTTCTTTACATTTGAGAGTTATTGCGTTGCATTGTACCAGTTACAGAAGTGTTCTCTGTTGTCTTAGCTGAAGGAACTGCAATGCCTTGTAGAGTATCGTATTAACGTAAAGCAAGAGAGGAATTTAATTTTACCATTAGGAGAATTAGTGCAGCTTTTCCCAGTTATCACTCTTCATTTTGCATCTGTGACTAACCTTAAGGCCACGGTTACATGGAAGTTGGTTCGCTTTGAACCTGTGTCTGCGTCACTTGCCATGATTTCTGGTCTACATCACATACAGCAATTTCAGTAAGTGCCTGCCGTACAGTGATTTACATTCACCCAGAGACCACAGGGATCCTGCTTAAACATTCCATCACACAACAAGCTTTCATTAAGTATTTCTTTGGAAAGTACGTTTCAGATATCTGCATCAGGTCATATTATGGAAAATGTTTAATTTTCTTCTCACCTCTTCCTTCTCTGGAGTTTAGCAAGACGGTGTCGCCTTTCTCCACTGTATGAAGATGTTTCTATTTTTCTTTTTATGGTGTTATTGAATTCAGTGGGGGATGGGGCAGGGCAAGCGAGTTTAGGAAGAATACTGAGAAATTCTGTAATAGAAAAGTTAAAAAACCTTAAAGAAAGCAAATTATATTCTGAATCACATTAACTAAGTAAAAGTTGAAAACACTTTTGTTGGTTCTCCACCCCCCCAAGATTTTATTTATTTATTTGAGATAAAGGGAGGGAGACAGAGAAAGCACTGGAGTGGGGGCAGGGGCTCAGAGGGAGAGGAAGAAGCAGGCTCTCCACTGAGCAGGGAGCCCAATGTCCTGAGCTGAAGGCAGAGGCTTAACCCAATGAGCCACCCAGGCACCCTGAAAATAGTTTTGTTTTTAAATGAAAGAAACAAGATGGGATTGGGAGGGAGACAAACCATAAGTGACTCTTAATCTCACAAAACAAACTGAGGGTTGCTGGGGGGAGGGGGTCGGGAAAGGTGGGTGGGGTAATGGACATTGGGGAGGGTATGTGCTATGGTTAGTGCTGTGAAGTGTGTAAGCCTGGTGATTCACAGACATGTACCCCTGGGGATAAAAATATGTTTATAAAAAATAAAAATTAAAAAAAAAAGTATGGGTCATGTGGGTAGCTCAGTGGGTTAAGCCTCTGCCTTCGGCTCAGGTCATGATCTCAGGGTCTTGGGATCGAGCCCCACATCGGGCTCTCTGCTCCATGGTGAGCTTGCTTCCTCCTCTCTCTCTCTCTGCCTGACTCTCTGCCTACTTGTGATCTCTGTCTGTTAAATAAATAAATGAAATCTTTTAAAAAATAAAAATAAATGAAAAAGTATAACTTTGAAACTTTGAAAATAATCATTTGTGCGTCAATTGTAAATGATATAATGACATATTATTAATTACTTTAAATTATTGTTTACAAAAATAAAAGCGTTATCTTGTTGAAACTTTTTTTTTTTAATTTACTGCAACACATTTTGTGCACTAAGGGAAATTTTTTTAGTTTGGTAAAGGAGAACACTTGTATAATGCTTTTTTTTTTTAATTTGACAGATAGAGATCACAAGTATGCAGAGAGGCAGGCAGAGACAGAGAGGAGGAAGCAGGCTCCCTGCTGAGCAGAGAGCCCGATATGGGGCTCGATCCCAGGACCCTGAGATCATGACCTGAGCCGAAGTCAGAGGCTTAAGCCACTGAGCCACCCAGGCACCCCTGTATAATGCTTTATTTAAAAGCAGACGACAGGTACAACAGGGTGGCTTAGCCAGTTAAGAGTCTGCCTTCAGCTCAGGTCATGATCCCAAGGCCCTGGGATCGAGTCCTGCATTGGGTTCCTCGCTCAGCAGAGAGCCTGCTTCTTCCTCTGCCTGATCTGCCTGCCGCTCCCTTGCTTCTGCTCTCTTTCTGACAAATAAATAAAGAAAAATCTTTTAAAAAAATAAAAGCAGAGGACAGTATGATGTTGAATTCATCTTAAATCTGTACACGGATAGACTGAGAGACAGACGTTCAAAAGGTGTTTTTTCTTGAAGTTTGTTTCTGTAGTGCAGAAAAGAGAGGAACTCCTAGCAGGAGGCAATAAACCATTTCATTCGGAGTTGATGCTTTCAAGAAAGAAAGCCTGGGATTTTGCCAAGTTTTATGAAATATATCATTGTGTTTCTAAGACTTCATAAAGGATCTCAGAAGCTCCCAGTTTGGAGCCTGAGAGTCTGGTGCAAGTGTGTTTATCGATCAAGGAGACCAGATGATGGCTAGTTTTCCTTTCACTTTGTGATGATTCCATGGCTTGAGAAAGATTTCTTCAGGCATGCACATGCAGACACACACACACGTGCACTAATTCTTGTGTGCCCCTAGCCCAGTGCTCAAAGTTGTGTCTGAATGAGTCAAAGTGCCCGTGCATGTGGAGAAAGAATCCTGTGCCCATCAGGACGAGTTTTAAAATGGGAATGAAGTTTCATTAGTGCACGGTGCCTACGCGGAATTTGCTTATGTCTCTGATCTCTTTTGTACCAAGAAAGTCTTTTTCTTCTTATCCTCTTCTCTCAAATATTGTAAAGAAGAATGTTTTGGAATCCACTTGTTTTATTGTTTCCATCAAAATGATTTGCAGTTTGTTGGCTTTTTTAGCATTCTGACTAATATTATTTTGATCAGACCCAAAATGTCTACCTTCTTCCTCTCAAATTGCTAGTGATTGGGGATCTTGGAAGAGGGAGAAAAGTGATCCATCATTTTTCCCAATCCTTTCAGCTTCACCTTCTTGGCTTTATGCACTCTCCTTGGCCAAGAGAAGGGGACTCCATGTTCCGACCATTGGAAAACAGTTGTAATATGGTCTGAGGCTGTCTGACTTCACAGGTTTTAATATTTGTTTGAGTTCTACTCCTGCATTTGAACTTAAAAAAATCACTTGGAATAGTAACTTTGTTAGAGTAATGTTTTGGTTTGATTACGGGGGCACAGAGAACAGGCGTGATCTACTCTGCAGACTCAACAAGCTATTCTCTGGAAGGCTCATAGTCATTTTGGAAATAACTAAAGTCTTCCATACCCTTCTCCTTTCCAAATATTAGTTGTCTGTCTTCATTCCTCTTCTTGCTCTTCCTTATTCCAAATGCATTCTAATTTTCTGTTAAATAATTAAAAACTGGCTAAATCTGTTAAATAAAAATATAAGATTCTAAAGTAGTAAGTATTCGTATGGGTGGCTTGTAGAAATTATCTCAATTACTATCTTCTCATAAGTCTAGTAGGGAGTTCTAGAACATTTTGGTCTTTGCCATGTAAATTATGGAAGACACTTGTTTATTGTTTCATCCCAGGGGTGGCAACCTTTTTCTGCAAAGGGCCAAGGAGTAGATATAATAACTTTTGTAGAACATACAGTCTCTGTCACATCCACTCAACTGTACTGTTATAGCATGAAGGACACTTAGATCGGGCAAATGTAAAAGTAATGTGTAAATAATTGAGTGTAGCTAAAGCCTGTCCTAGCTGATGGCTTCTCCCTTCATTTTTTCTTTCCGAAACCCAGTTTTTTGTTTTGTGTGTGTGTGTGTGTTTTTAACAGTATTAAGTTGGTGAGCATACGTTCAGGAAATTAGGCTCCTCTCTCAGCTTCAAATGATGTATCATAATCGATTTAATCCAGTAGGGATATTCTTTGGCCAGAGATTGGTATTGGGGTAGGCATATGTCCCACCAAAATGGAAATCTGTTGGGGGACTTCTGCTAACTATTTTGTAGGAGAAGGCCACATAAGAAAAGCAGGTTCTGTAGTGATCCAAAGGGGCACCCGCACCCCAATGTTCATAGCAGTAATGTCCACAATAGCCAAGCTATGGAAAGAGCCCAGGTGTCCACTGACAGATGAATGGATAAAGGAGATGTGGTGTATATACACAATGAAATATTCTACAACCACCAAAAACTGAAATCTTGCCATTTTCAATGATGTGGATGGAACTAGAGGGTATTATGCTAGGCGAAATTAGTCAATCAGAGAAAGACAGTTATCGTATGATCTCACTGATATGGGAAATTTGAGAAACTAGGCAGAGGAGCATAGGGGAAGAGAGGGGAAAAAATGAAACAAGATGAAACCAGAGAGGGAGACAAACCCTAACAGACTCCTAATCTCAGGAAACAAGCAGGGTTGTTGGAGGGGAAGGAGGTAGGGATGGGATAACTGAGTGATGGACATTGGGGAGGGTATGTGTTGTAATGAGCACTGGAATTTAATTTAAAGTTAAGTAAATTTAAAAAAATAAAAGGAAAGCAAGTTCTTTAGCTACATTATGAAGATGTGATTATATCACTTTTACTATCAATTGTGAGGATAGTGATAATTTGTGCTAACTTCAAGTAACTCACCATTTTGTCCCTAAATCTGTGATAAACATTGGTACTGCTTTTTTTGGTAGATTTTTAAAAAATATTTAAGAATGGATACTTTTAATTTGCTTCATAAGCAACCAAACTCATGGCAAAGATAAACTTTTTATGTCCAGAAACCTAATTAAAAATGCATTAAAAACGTAAGTACCTTAAAAAGCTATCTTTTTTTAAAAATGGCATTGCAAAATAATGAAATACTTCTTTCAAGATCCCTTAGAGAATGTAGCAGTGTCTCTTATTTTATACATGTAGAAGAATAATTTTCTAAGACTTAAGAGAAATGATAGAATAAAATTTAATTAAAAAGTTGGGGAATTTTGCAGAGAATTTATGGGTTTTACAGAAGTTTCTTGTATGGAAAATGGACACAGTACATCTCATATTGAGTCATTTATGAGGTGTAAGGCCATATAAGCTAGCTTCCAAATATTCATATTTATGTAAATTTCCTTCTCTGATGATTCCCTCTTTGTCCAAGAGGTATTACTTACATTTAAAATGTACACATGTCATTTTATCTTAAAACTCCATACAGTTAAGCCGTTTAGTTGCTAACAGAAGAAAACTTTCTACAGACCCCCCCAAATCTTTGTTTTTATACTTATTATCAATGTTGAAATAGGAATTTATTTCACATGTACCCCATGTTTAAATCTTACTTCAAAATCTTGGCTGTCAAAAGGGAAAAGGTCAGATGGAGACTGGGCTTGGGATGTATGCACAGTTACTCTTGTGCATACCATACCGTACCATACCATATGCATTAAACATTTACAGGAAATTGAAAGGTGGGTTTTTTTTGTTGTTTTTGTTTTGTTTTGTTTTTAGAGAAAGAATCTCATGGGCCTCTCTACCTAAAGATTCTCCTTTAGCTTACGAACCACACATAAGGTCTAGTCTTTCAACTATTCAGAGCCATTTTAATGCTATGTCTAAGCTTCTATGTGGCAATATACATCTCTATGAAAATATCAACTCAGTTACACATATTCAAAAATTCGAAGTTCCTTGAGTAGAACTGCACTATTTGTAAAACTTAACACTTCCAAGGATCCTACTTGACTCTCCAATAAGTTAGGCTATCCTGTGGTAGTGAGCTGGGATGACAGGCTACCTGGGATGAGATGATAGGTATGTAATTGTGACTTGAAGATGGAGTCTCTCTGTGTGTATGTAAATGTGTGTGTATAACTCATTAGTATCATAGTAAATAGTTTTATGGAGTTTGATAAAATAGATTCTAGGGTGGTTTGGAATAGATGAATAATCCATTCAGCAGATAACAGCTGTGTAAAACATGGAAGCACAGAACCAAAACCTGGCTTTTAGTTACAATGCTACAACATAACAGTGGTTTTGGCTCTGAAGGGTGTTTACTCTCTGTATCATCATCTATAAAATGATAGCATTGGACTACATGAACAAATCCATATGAGTTTTTTGCTGTTGGACAACAGAGTACCACCACAAACTTCGTGACTTAAAACACACCTACCTATTATCACACAGGGCTGAGTTCTACAGTGTGAGCACTGTTCGACTGAGTCCTCTCTTCAGGGTCTCACTAGACTGAAATCAATGTGTATGCCAGGGCAAGTTTCTCATCTGGAGGTCAGGGTTTCTTCCCAAGCTGATCAAGACGGTTGGCAAGATTATGTTCCTTGCAGTTGTAGAACAGAAGTCCCTATTTAATTGTTGGCCATAGAACAGGGAAGGGTTGCTGTCAGTTCCTAGAAGTCTCCTTCAAATGCTAGCCACACTGCCTTCTCAAAACATGACAGCTTATTTCTTCAAAGCCAGCAGGAAAACCCTACTCCAGCCTGCTCTGAAGAATCTTCCATAATGTAACATAATCAAGACCATCTGTCCCATCATATTCATAGTTTTCACCAACATTCCAGAGGAAGGGCATGTACACCAGAGAGTGGGGCTCTTAGGGACCATCTTAGAATTCAGCCTCACACATAACCAGACTGATATTCAAGTTGCTACAAGAATCATGAGACTCCTAATAAGTCTTCAGACAGAAAGTTAAGATGGGGAATTGCCACCGCCCTCAGCAAGAATGATAAGCCCTGATTTGGGACTATATCATGGTCTTGGCATCATTGGTGATTTCTGTATTTATTCTATTAAGTGTCCCCTTGAATATAGCAGCCTATCCATGTTATGATTGTTAGTCTGGCTAATATCCTCTGTACAAGTATTCTGTCACTGCCATAACAAATTACCACAGATTTAGGAGTTAAAAAAAAAAAAGCCCACCCATTTTTTTTTTTT
>PISX010025586.1:0-25940 GCA_004024625.1 Mellivora capensis | reverse complement strand
ACCTCTTCGACCTCAGCCGCAGCAACATCTTCCTAGGAACATCGCCAAAGGCAAGGGAAGCAAGGGCAAAAATGAACTATTGGGATTTCATCAAGATCAAAAGCTTTTGCACAGCAAAGGAAACAGTCAACAAAACCAAAAGACAACTGACAGAATGGGAGAAGATATTTGCAAACGACATATCAGATAAAAGGCTAGTGTCCAAAATCTATAAAGAACTTATCAAACTCAACACCCAAAGAACAAATAACCCAATCAAGAAATGGGTGGAGGACATGAACAGACATTTCTGCAAAGACGACATCCAGATGGCCAACAGACACATGAAAAAGTGCTCCACATCACTCGGCATCAGGGAAATACAAATCAAAACCCCAATGAGATATCATCTCACACCAGTCAGAATGGCTAAAATTAACAAGTCAGGAAATGACAGATGCTGGCGAGGATGCGGGGAAAGGGGAACCCTCCTACATGGTTGGTGGGAATGCAAGCTGGTGCAACCACTCTGGAAAACAGCATGGAGATGCCTCAAAAAGCTGAAAATAGAACTACCCTATGACCCAGCAATTGCACTACTATTTACCATAAAGATACAAACGTAGTGATCCGAAGGGGCACGTGCACCCGAATGCTTATAGCAGCAATGTCTACAAGCGCCAAACTATGGAAAGAACCTAGATGTCCATCAACAGATGAATGGATAAAGAAGATGTGGTATATATACACAATGGAATACTATGCAGCCATCAGAAGAAATGAAATCTTGCCATTTGCGATGACGTGGATGGAACTAGAGGGTATCGTGCTTAGTGAAATAAGTCAATGGGAGAAAGACAACTATCATATGATCTCCCTGATATGAGGAAGTGGAGATGCAACATGGGGGGTTGAGGGTGTAGGAAAAGAAGTAAAGAAACAAGATGGGATGGGGAGGGAGACAAACCATAAGTGACTCTTAATCTCACAAAACAAACTGAGGGTTGCTGAGGGGAGGGGGATCAGGAGAGGGTGGTGGGGTAATGGACATTGGGGAGGGTATGTGCTATGGTGAGTGCTGTGAAGTGTGTAAACCGAGCAATTCACAGACATGTACCTCTTGGGATAAAAATACATTATATGTTTATGAAAAATTAAAAAGTTTAAAAAAAAAGAATACTACATCCAACTAGGCTGTCAATGAAAATGGAGAGATAAAAAGCTTCCACAGCAAACAAAAACTAAGAGAATTTGCGAATAACAAACCAGCCCTACAGGAAATATTGTAAAGGGTCATCTCTAAGCAAAGAGAGAGCCTAAAAGTAACAAAGACCTGAAAGGAACAGGGACAATATGTAGTAACAGTCTCCTTACAGGCAATACATGGCACTAAGTTCATATCTTTCAATAATTAGCCTGAATGTAAATGGGTTAAATGCCCCAATCAAAAGACACAGGGTATCAGGATGGATAAAAAAAAACCAAGACCTATCGATATGCTGTCTACAAGAAACTCATTTTAGACTCAAAGACACCTCCAGATTTAAAGTGATGTGTGGAAAACAATTTACCATGCTAATGGACATCAAAAGAAAGCTAGGGTGGCAATCCTTCTATCAGACAAATTAGATTTTAAGCAGAAGACTACCATAAGAGATGAGAAGGACACTATATCATACTTGTAGGGTCTGTCCCACAAGAAGATCTAACAATTTTATTTATTTTATTATTTCAACTATTTTTATTAGCATATAATGTATTATTTGCCCCAGGGTACAGATCTGTGAATCATCAGGCTTACACATTTCATAGCACTCACCATAGCACATACCCTCCCCAATGTCCATAACCCAGCCACTCTATCCCTACTCCCCCCCAAACCCCCAGCAACCCTCAGTTTGTTTTGTGAGATTAAGAGTCTCTTACAGTTTGTCTCCCTCCCGATCACATCTTGTTCCATTTTTCCCTTCCCTACTCCCCAAACCCCCCACTCTGTCTCTCAAATTCCTCATATCAGGGAGATCATATGAGAATTGTCTTTCTTTGATTGACTTATTTCGCTCAGCATAATACCCTTTATCTCTATCCATGTTGTTGCAAATGGCAAGATTTCATTTCTTTTAATGGCTGCATAGTATTCCATTGTATATATATACCACATCTTCTTTATCCATTCATCTGTTGATGGACATCTAGGTTCTTTCCATAGTTTGGCTATCGTGGACATTGCTGCCAAAAACATTTTGGTGCATGTGCCCCTTCAGATCACTAAATTTGTATCTTTAGGGTAAATACCCAGTAGTGCTATTGCTAGGTCATAGGGTAGCTCTATTTTCAACTTTTTGAGGAACCTCCATGCTGAAAATCTAACAAATTTAAATATCTATGCCCCTATTATGGGAGCAACCCATATATAACCAATTAAGAACAAAATCAAAGAAACACATAGATAATAATACAAGAATAGTAGGGGATTTAACATTCTCCTCACCGAAATGAACAGATCATCTAAGCAAAATATCAACAAGGAAATAAAGGCTTTAAATGACACAGTGGACCAGATAGACATCACAGATATATTCAGAACATTCCATCCCAAAGCAACAGAATACACATTCTTCTTGAGTGCACCTGGAACATTCTCCAGAATAGATCATACCCTAGGAAACAAATCAGGTCTTAACCAGTACCAAAAGATTCGGATCATTCCCTGCACATTTTCAGACCACAATGCTTCAAAACTGGAACTCAACCACAAGAGGAAAGTTGAAAAGAACGCAAACATACGGAGGCTAAAGAGCATCCTAGTAAAGGATGAATGCATCAACCAGGAAATTAAAGAGAAATTTTTAAAAATTCATGGAAACAAATGAAAATGAAAACACAACTGTTTGAAATCTTAGGGACACAGTAAAGGCGGTCCTGAGAGGTAAGTATATAGCAATACAAACCTGTCTCAAGAGACAAGAAAGGTCTCAAATACACAACCTAACCCTACACCTAAAGGAGCTGGAGAAAGAACAGCAAAAAAAGGCCTAAACCCAGCAGAATAAGAGAAATAATAAAGATCAGAGCAGAAATCAATGAAATAGAAACCAAAAGAACAGTAGAACAGATCAACAAAACTAGGAGCTGGTTCTTTGAAAGAATGAATAAGATTGATAAACCCCTAGCCAGACTTATCAAAAAGAAAAGAGAAAGGACCCAAATTAATAAAATCATGAATGAAAGAGCAGAGATCACAATCAACATCAAAGAATACAAACAATTATAAGAACATATTTTGACCTACTATATACCAGCAAATTTGACAATCTGGAAGAAATGGATGCATTCCTAGAGACATATGAACTACCAAAACTGAACCAGGAAGACATAGAAAACCTGAACAGACCCATAACCAGTAAGGAGATTGAAGCAGTCGTCAAAAATCTCCCAACAAACAAGAGACCACGGCCAGATGGCTTCCCAGGGAAATTCTACCAAACATTTAAAGAAGAATTAAAACCTATTCTCCTGAAGCTGTTCCAAAAAAACTGAAATGGAAGGAAAACTTCCTAACTCATTTTATGAGGCCAGCATCACCTTGATCCCAAAACCAGACAAAGACCCCACTGAAAAGGAGAATTACAGACCAATATCCTTGATGAACACAGATGCAAAAATTCTCACCAAAATACTAGCCAATAAGATCCAACAATACATTAAAAGGATTATTCACCACGACCAAGTGGGATTTATTCCTGGGCTGCAAGGTTGGTTCAACATCCACAAAACAAGCAATGTGATACATTAATAAAAGAAAGAACAAGAACCATATGATACTCTCAATAGATGCTGGAAAAGCGTTCGACAAAGTACAGCATTCTTTTTTTTTTTTATCATAAAAAAAATGTATTTAGATTTAGCCAGCTGTACTCAGTTTAGACGATCCCAATTTTGTTGGCAACATCCAAAGCATCATAGTCAGGGGCCAGTTGAACATATGCCTTCTTCTCTCCATCAGGCCTGATCAAGGTGTTGACCTTGGTCACATTAATGTCATGGAGCTTCTTCACAGCCTGTCTGATCTGGTGCTTTTTGGCCTTGACATCCCCAATGAACACAAGTGTGTTGTTGTCTTCTATTTTCTTCATGGTTGACTCAGTAGTCAGGGGGAACTTGATGATGGCATAGTGATCAAGCTTGTTTCTCCTGGGGATGCTCTTTCGAGGGTATTTGGGCTGCCTTTGGAGACGGAGAGTCTTGGGTTGTCGGAACGTAGGTGATGTGCGGATCTTCTTTTTTTGTGTGACTGTGGATGCCTTTCAGCATCGCTTTCTTGGCCTTCAAAGCCTTTGTTTTGGCTTCGGCTTTGGGAGGGGTAGGAGCTTCTTTTTTAGCTTTCAGCGCCATCTTCGTGAAAGGGAACTACAGCATCCTTTCTTTTTTTTTTTTTTTTTGAGATTTTATTTATTTAGTTGTCAGAGAGAGTGAGCACAGGCAGACAGAGTGGCAGGTAGAGGCAGAGGGAGAAGCAGACTCCCCGCTGAGCAAGGAGCCCGATGTGGGACTCGATCCCAGGACGCTGGGATCATGACCTGAGCCGAAGGCAGCTGCTCAACCAACTGAGCCACCCAGGCGTCCCAACATCCTTTCTTGATGAAAACTCTTCACAGTGTAGGGATAGAGGGTACATACCTCAGTATCATCAAAGCCATGTATGAAAAACCCACAGCGAATATCATTCTCAATGGGGAAAAACTGAGAGCTTTCCCCCTAAAGTCAGGAACATTGCAGGGATATCCACTATCACCACTGTTATTCAACATAGTACTAGAAGTCCTAGCCTCAGCAATCAGACAACAAAAAGAAATAAAGGGCATCCTAATCGGCAAAGAATTCAAACTCTCCCTCTTTACAGACGATATGATATTTTATGTGGGAAACCCAAAAGGATCCATTCCAAAACTGCTAGAACTCATACAGGAATTCAGTGATGTGTCAGGATATAAAATCAATGCACAGAAATCAGTTGCATTTGTATACACCAACAAGACAGAAGAAAGAGAAATTAAGGAGTCGATCCTAATTACAATTGCATCCAAAACCATAAGATACCTAGGAATAAATCTATCCAAACAGACAAGGAATCTGTACTCAGAAAACAATAGAATACTCATGAAAGAAATTGAGGAAGACACAAAGAAATGGAAAAATATTCCATGCTCATGGACCGGAAGAACAAATACTGTGAAAATGTCTATGCTACCTAGAGTAATATACAAGTTTAGTGCAATCCTTATCAAAATACCATCAACTTTTTTCAAGAAAAGGGGAGATATAATCCTAAAATTTAAATGGAACCAGAAAAGACCCTGAATAGCCAGAGAAATGTTAAAAAAGAAAACCAAAATTGGGGTATTACAATTCCAGACTTCAAGGTCTATTACAAACCTGTAATCATCAAGACAGTATCTACTCGTACAAAAACAGACACAAAGATCAGTGGAAAAGAACAGAGAGCCCAGAAATGGACTCTTAACTCTATGGTCAACTAATCTTTGACAAAGTAGGAAAGAATGTCCAGTGGAAAAAATGGTGTTGTGAAAACTGGACAACCACAAGCAGAAGAATGAAACTGGACCATTTCCTTACACCACACACAAAAATAGACTCAAAATGGAGGAAAGACCTAAATGTTAAGACAGGAATCCATCAAAATCCTTGAGGAGAACATAGGCAGCAACCTCTTCGACCTCAGCCACAGCAACTTCTTCCTAGACACATTGCCAAAGGCAAGGGAAACAAGGGCAAAAATGAACTATTGGGATTTCATCAAGATCGAAAGCTTTTGCACAGCAAAGGAAACAGTCAACAAAACCAAAAGACAACTGACAGAATGGGAAAAGATATTTGCAAATGACATATCAGATAAAGGGCTAGTATCCAAAATCTATAAAGAACTTATCAAACTCAACTCTCAAAGAACAAATAATCCAATCAAGAAATGGGCAGAAGACATAAACACACATTTCTGCAAAGAAGACATCCAGATGGCCAACAAACGCATGAAAAAGTGCTAAGCATCCCTCAGAATCAGGGAAATACAAATCAAAACCACAATGAGATACCACCTCACACCAGTCAGAATGGCTAAAATTAACCAGTCAGGAAATGACAGGTGTTGGCGAGGATGCGGAGAAGGGGGAACCCTCCTACAGTCCTGATGGGAATGCAAGATGGTATAGCCACTCTGGAAAAAAGCATGGAGGTTCCTCAAATAGTTGAAAATAGAGCTTACCCTATGACCCAGGTATCGTACTACTGGGTATTTACCCTAGAGATACAAATGTAGTGATCCAAATGGGCACGTGTACCTGAATGTTTATAACAGCAATGTCCACAACAGCCACACTATGGAAAGAGCCTAGATGAATGGATAAAGAAGATGTGGTATACATATATACAATGGAATCTATGCAGCCATCAAGAAACCACTGAAATCTTGCCATTTGCAATGACATGGATGGAACTAGAGGGTATTACGCTAAGAAATAAGTCAATCAGAAAAAGACAATTATCATATGATCTCCCTGATATGAGGAATTTGAGAGACAAGACAGAGGATCATAGGGGAAGGGAGGGAAAAAATGAAACAATATGAAACTAGAGAGGGAGACAAACCATGAGATACTCTTAATCTCAGAACAAACAGGGTTGCTGGAGGGGTGGGTGGTGGGAAGGATGGGGTGGCTGAGTGATGAACACAGGGAGGGTATGTGCTATGGTGAGAAAAAAATAAATGAATAAAAATAAAAAGAACCCAAAACCAGATAAAGACACTATGAGAAACAACAACTACAGGTCAGTATCACGGATGAACATAGATGAAAAAATTTTCAACAAAAGATTTTCAAACAGAATTCAACAAGACATTAAAAAAATCACTCAGCACAATCAAATGGGATTTATTCCCAGGATGTAAAGGTGTTCCAATATTCACAAATCAATGTGATACATCACATTAAAAAGAGAAAGGATAAAAACTGTATGGATCATCTCAATAGATGTAGAAAAAGCATTTGACAAAGCACAAATGATAAAAACACCATTAATGATAAAAGCTCTCAACATAGTAGGGTTAGAGGAAATATACCTCAACATAACAAAAGCCATATACAAAAAAACCACAGCTAACACCATACTCAATGGTGAAAAATTGATAACTTTTCCTCTAAGAGCAGGAAAAAGACAAGGATGTTCAATCTCACCATTTTTATTCAATGTAGTATGGGAAGTCTTAGCCAGAGCAATTACATAAAAAAAAGAAATAAAAGGCATCCAAATTGGTAAAGATGTGAAACATTCACTATTTGCAGATGACATGATACTTTATATAGAAAACCCAATAGACTCCACCAATAAACTACTAGAACTGATAAGCGAATTTAGTAAAGTTGCAGGATACAAAATTAACATAGAGAAATCTATTGCATTTCTGTACACTCATAATGAAGTAGCTAAAAGAAAGAAAACAATCCCATCTACAACTACACCAAAAATAATTAAATACCTAGGAATAAACTTATCACCAAGGAGGTAAAAGACCTTTACTTTGAAAACTATAAAACACCGATAATAGAAATTGAAGATGACACAAATGGTAAAATATTCCCTGCTCACGGATTAGAAGAACAAATAATGTTAAAATGTCCATACTACCCAAAGCAATTTAAAGATTTAATGTAATTCCTATCAAAATACCAGCAATATTTTTCTTAGAGAACAAATAATACTGACATTTGTATGGAACTACAAAAGACCCCAAATAGCCAAAGCAATCTTGAAAAAGAAAAAGATAGCTGGAGGTATCACAATCCTAGATTGCAAGAGCCCAAAGCTACACATATCAAAAAGAATGCTACTGGCACAAAACAGACACACAAATCATGGGATAGAATAGAGAGTCCAGAAAAACCCACACTTTTATAGTCAATTAATCCATGGCACAGGAGGCAATAATATAGAGTGGGAAAAAGCCTCTTTGAAAAATGGTTCCAGGAAAACTGGACAGCTACATGCAAGAGAATAAAACTGGTCAACTTTCTTACACTATAACAAACATAAACTCAAAAAATGGATTACAGACCTAAATGTTGAGACCTAAAGTTATAAAACACCTGGAAGAAAACAGAGGCAGTAATTTCTTTGACACTGGCCATAGGAACTTTTTTTTAAATTTATTTTTATTTCTTTTCAGTGTAACAGTATTCATTGCTTTTGCACCACACCCAGTGCTCCATGCAATACGTGCCCTCCCTAAAACCCACCACCAGGCTCCCCTAACCTCCCACCGCCCACCCATTCAAAACCCCTCAGGTTGTTTTTCAGAGTCCATAGTCTCTCATGGTTCACCTCCCCTTCCAATTTCCCTCAACTCCCTTCTCCTCTCCATCTCCCCATGTCCTCCGTGTTATTTGTTATGCTCCACAAATAAGTGAAACAATATGATAATTAACTCTCTCTGCTTGACTTATTTCACTCAGCATAATCTCTTCCAGTCCCATCCATGTTGCTACAAAAGTTGCATATTCATCCTTTCTGATGGAGGCATAATACTCCATAAGTGTATATGGACCACATCTTCCTTATCCATTCATCTGTTGAAGGGCCTCTTGGTTGTTTCCACATTTTGGCGACCGTGGCCATTGCTGCTATAAACACTGGGGTACAGATGGCCCTTCTTTCACCACATCTGTATCTTTGGGGTAAATACCCAGTAGTGCAATTGCAGGGTCATAGGAAAGTTCTAGTTTTAATTTCTTAAGGAATCTCCACACTGTTCTCCAAAGTGGCTGCACCAACTTTCATTCCCACCAACAGTGTAAGAGGGTTCCCCTTTCTCCACATCTCTCCAACACACGTAGTTTCCTGTCTTGCTAATTTTGGCCATTTTAACTGGTGTGAGGTGGTATCTCAATGTGGTTTTAATTTGAATCTCCCTAATGGCTAGTGATGATGAACATTTTTTCATGTGTCTGATAGCCATTTGTATGTCTTCATTGGAGAAGTGTCTGTTCATGTCTTCTGCCCATTTTTTGCTAAGGAAATGTTGAAAAACAAAAATAAAACTAGTGGCATCACGTTACCTGATTTCAAGCTTTACACAAAGCTGTGATCACCAAGACAGCATGGTACTGGCATAAAAACAGACACATAGACCAGTGGAACAGAGTAGAGAGCCCAGATATGGACCCTCAACTCTATGGTCAAATAATTTTCGACAAAGCGGGAAAAAATATACAGTGGAAAAAAGACAGTCTCTTCAATAAATGGTGCTGGGAAAATTGGACAGCTATATGTAGAAGAATGAAACTTGACCATTCTCTTACACCATACACAAAGATACACTCGAAATGGATAAAAGACCTCAACGTGAGACAGGAATCCATCAGAATCCTAGAGGAGAACATAGGCAGTAACCTCTTTGATATCAGTCACAGCAACTTCTTTCAAGGTATGTCTCCAAAGGCAAAGGAAACAAAAGCGAAAATGAACTTTTGGAATTTCATCAAGATCAAAAGCTTCTGCACAGCAAAAGAAACAGTCAGCAAAACCAAGAGGCAACCCATGGAATGCGAGAAGATATTTGCAAATGACAGTACAGACAAAAGGTTGATATCCAGGATCTATAAAGAACTTCTCAAACTCAACACATACAAAACAGATAATCATATCAAAAAATGGGGAGAAGGAACTTTTTTTTTTTTTAGATCTATCTCCTCTGAAAAGGGAAACAAAGGCAAAATTAAACTATTGGGACTACATCAAAATAAAAAGCTCCGCACAATGAAGGAAACAATGAACAAAATGAAAAGGCAATCTACTGAATGAGAGAAGATATTTGCAAATGATATATCTTATAAGGGGTTAATAATGAAAAAATGAAGAACTCATATAACTCAACACCAAAAAAGCCCAAATAATTCAATTAATAAATGGGCAGAGAACCCAATTAGACATTTTGCCAAAGAAGACATACAGATGGCCAACAAACACGTGAAATATGCTCAACATCACTCATCATCAAGGAAATGCAAATCAAAACCACAAGAAGACATCACCTCACACCTGGTAGAATGGCTGGAATCAAAAAGACAAATAACAAGTATTGGTGAAGATGTGGAGAAAAGGGAACCCTTGGGCACTGGTGGTAGGAATGTAAATTGGTGTGGCCACTCTGGAAAATAGTATAGAGGTTTCTCAAAAAATTAGAATTATCATATGATTCAGCAATTCTACTTCTGGATATAGCCAAAGAAAACAAAAGCACTAACTCAAAAAGATGTATGCACCCCAATGTTCACTGCAGCATTATTTACAATAGCGAAGATATGGAAGCAACCTCAGTGCCCATCAATGGATAAATGGATAAAGATGTAATATATATATATATATATATATATATATATATATATATATATACATATTACAAACACACACACACAAATATGATTCAGCGATAAAAAAAAAGAAATCTTGCCATTTGTCACAACAAGGATGGATGGACTGTGAGTACATTATGCTAAATGAAATAAGTCAGACAGAGAAAGGCAAATACTATATGGCTTCACCTATATGTGGAATCCTAAAACAAAAAACCCACAAAAAAAACCCCAACAAACTAATAGATGCAAAGAGCAGACTGATTGTTGCCAGAGGTGGGGGATGGGGAAGTGGGCAAAATGGGTGAAGGGGTCTAAAGATAAAAACCTCCAGTTATAAAATAAATAAAGTCATGGGGATGTAATATACAGCATGGTGACTATAGTTAATACTTTACTGCATATCTGAAAATTGCTAAGAGCATAGATCTTAAAAGTCTTCATCATAAGAGAAATGTTTTTGTAACTGTGTGTGGTGACAGATGATAACTAGACTTACTGTGGTGATCGCTTTTCAATATATACAAATATCAAGTCATTATGTTGTACTCCTAAAACCAAAATAATGTTTGGGTCAATTATATGTCAATAAAGCAAAAACAAAACCAAAAAATCCCACAGGTTTAGGTTCCTTTTAAAATATTATGTGGATTTAGTTTTATTCTACCTTATTGCATTGAAGGAAAACCTATGAGAATCAAACCATTTTGTTCACTGATACCTGCATGAAGGACTTTCTTTTTCTGAATCTTTTGATTTGAAAGATCCTCTGGTAAGTACAACATATTTAGGGATGACATTGGTGTTGACTTGACATCAGAATGAGGTTTTGCACATTTTTCTGGGGTTGAAACCATAGAACAGATTTCTTTTTGATGCCTGTTTTGATTTAGACAAAAATAGAAGAAAAAAAAAGAGGAATAAGAGGAGAGGGAAAATACAAAATTTCCATCAAGAAGGCAGAGTTAGATCAGTAAAATCCTGTTGAATGCTACAAACTAAAGGAGGGGGCCTCCTGTCATCTGGTTAATTCAAGAATAAATCTTTTTCCCCACCCAAAGCAGAAGTGTGAACAGGGGCCCTGATGTGGAGTCATTAGATACGGCTCACATCACAGTTCTGTTCCTTTCTGGCTGTGTGGACATGGTAAAGTCCCTCAGTCTTTGAACTTCATCATCCTCCTCCTCTAAAACCTACAGGAAATTCAGATGTGCACTGACTCTATGGGACTGATGTGAGAATTAACATAAGGGAGAGCCAGTTGTAAACTAGAAAGCCTTACGGAAACCCCTTTCTCTAACCAAAGGGTTGAATAGCTAGCTCTTACAAAAGCCAGAGAAGTGAAATCCTTGCCTTGGACCTCCTGTGCCAATATCAGATCACAGGAAACCACTCCTGTGAAAATCTGGGGCCAGGAGGGACCCTAGAAATGCCCGAGAATCTTCCCAGATATATCTTTTCTGAAGCTCTGAACATAGCAACCACAGGAAGGAAAGTTTCCAGAACAATCTCCTGCTCCAACACTGTAAAGCATGGCCTCCCTCCTTCACCACGGACCTGACTGCCTACTGTGTAGACCACCCCCAGTGTTCCATAATCATGTACGTCTGTACGCCCCACCACACTGTGCATCTTGTGATGGAAGGGACTGGGTTTGTATTCATCTGTGCATCCCAGTTTGCCTGGCACATGGTCTGTACTCCACAATGTTCGAAAAAAAGGAGGAAGGGACTGGAGGAGATTATGCTGAGTGAAATAAACCAAGCAGAGTCAATTATCATATGGTTTCACCTACTTGTGGAGCATAAGGAATAATATGGAGGACATTAGGAAAAGGAAAGGAAAAGTGAATTGGGGGAAATCGGAGGGGGAGACAAACCATAAGAAACTGTGGACTCTGAGAAATAAACTGAGGGTTTTGGAGGGGAGGGGGTGGGGGGTTAGGTGAGCCTGGTGGTGGGTACTAAGGAGGGCACGTATTGCATGGAGCACAAACAATGAATCTTGGAACACTGAAAAATTTAAATTAAATTTTAAAAAAAAGAAAGGAAGAGTGAGGATATTGGAGGCTGAAATGTTTTTCACCTGGTAGAAAGCAAGAACAAGGCAATTTGGTTTTGAGTGTAGTTAAGTCAGTGAATTAACTTTTCCTAATGTTCTAAGGATAGAAGCATGCTACCTGTAGAATGAGGCATTGAGCTTTATTCTTTCTTTAATTTAGAGCTCTTATTATATAACAGTCATATCCTCGTTTAATCTCCCCAACAACCCTCTGACTACCATTATTCCCATGTTGTAGATCAGGAAACTGAGGCTCCACAAGGTTAAGTAACTTGCCTAAATTTACCCAACATGTAATGGTGGGAAGCCTGGATTAAAACACTTCTCTGCATGACTCCAGAACCTGCCTTATCCAGCTCCTAAAAAAGAAATATAAAAAATATAAAAAAGAATGCATCCACTACTCAGTGACTGGCAGATAGAGTCAACTGACTAAGCCAACTTCCAAACAATGGCTGATAAGGTACAGAGGGTAATTTACACTGAAGTGCTGCCCATTTATTTGACTGTTAGTTTATTTGTTCAAATTCTGTACATTTAGAAGTTGTATCTGAGCTTTTCCAATACTTTAAAAATAATGCTGTAAAATCTCATTATGAGATGGCCCAGTATAACATTTATCTTTTTTTACTGATTCCATTGCTCTTGCCCTGCTCCCTGCCCATATTAATGCTTAATTTGCTAATAGGAAGACAGTGAATTTTGATGAAGATAAAATCCTGATTGATAAATGTATTTTTTTTAAGATTTTGTTTATTTATTTGACAGACAGAGATCACAAGTAGGCAGAGAGGCAGGCAGAGAGAGAGGGGAAAGCAGGCTCCCTGCTGAGCAGAGAGCCCGATGCGGGGCTCAATCCCAGGACCCTGGGATCATGACCTGAGCCGAAGGCAGAGGCTTAACCCACTGAGCCACACAGGCACCCCTGATAAATGTATTTTTAACTTCTTTCCATTAGCTATCACGCTTTAAAATAAAAAGACATCCTCCTGATAGAGTATTTATATGAAGCTGTGATATTTGAATATCTGTAAAATGTTAAATTATTTTAATAAGATTTGACACCTTTTCTGAGTGTTGCAGTGGTTCCGATTTTTGTTTAAAAATTACTAATTAGAATGGATAAGGAAGATGTGGTCCATATACACTATGGAGTATTATGCCTCCATCAGAAAGGATGAATCCCCAACTTTTGTAGCAACATGAACGGGAGTGGAAGAGATTATGTTGAGTGAAATAAGTCAAGCAGAGAGAGTCAATGATCATATGGTTTCACTTATTTGTGGAGCATAACAACATGGAGGGCATGGGGAGATGGAGAGAAGGGAGTTGAGGGAAACTGGAGGGGGAGATGAACCATGAGAGACTATGGACTCTGAAAAACAACCTGAGGGTTTTGAAGGGGTGGGGGGTGGGAGGTTGGGGGAGCCAGGTGGTGGGTATTATTATATATATATTATAAGGCTCTCCCTTATGTTAATTCTCACATCAGTCCCATAGAGTCAGTGCACACCTGAATTTCCTGTAGGTTTTAGAGGAGGAGGATGGTGAAGTTCAAAGACTGAGGGACTTTACCATGTCCATGGAGGGCACGCATTGCATAGAGCACTGGGTGTGGTGCAAAAACTATGAATTCTGTTACGCTGAAAAGAAATGTAAAAAAAAAAAAAAGGAATTACAAAGCTAAAAAAAATATATTACTAATTAGAGACATATTAGAATATAGGGTAGAAAAAGACCTGAGACATTATCTATCCCAAATCCTACAACCACAGTTGCCATTTTAAAGAAAAGGAAACCAAGACTCATCAATGGACAGGTTTGGAGAGAAATCAGGGATTCACCAACATCACACAGAGTGAAGTCCAGACCCCTGGGCCTCCTAATCCCTGAGTCTACTCTCCTGCCCTACACAGCACTCCTGCTATGTTCTATGACTGTTGGGGTTGGGGGGCCCATCCACACTGAGTGGAGATAAACTGTTAACACTGTTCTAAGTGCCACGCAAAGATTTCAGAACTTACATTTAAAGGTAAATATGTGGCCTCCTTAAGCCATATATTAGATAATTAAATTATTAGATTATGCCTTCTCCTTTCTTAAGAGAAATTCTAACATAATCATGCTATGTGATTCTTTAACCCACTGAGCCACCCAGGAGCCCCATGCTATATGATTCTTTACACTAAAGGAAATCCCAAAAGTACTACAGAAGAAGAGGTGTCAAGGAGAGTGAGCAGAGCATCTGAGAGGATCCCAGTGATGAGGAAAACAGGGGCTTTGGCACACTCACTTATTGTCCCCTTCCTTTTCTCCATTGTACCACCAATCCATGATTAAGGACTCTGAATAAAGGTCTTGTACCTTCTCCAGGTCACTTTGTCCCTGCTCCATTTCCTTAATTAAAAGAGTCAAATCTTCATTCTGCCAAAATGAAAAGTAATATATTGTGAAATTGTATAAAAGAGTTCAAATTTCAAACATTTCTAACAGAAAACCAACTATATGAGGAAAAGAAGAATTAAAGGATTTCACGTCATTCTTATACTATTCCATTTTAATAAACAGCTTTATTGAAATATAACTCATATACAACAAACCAAACACATGTGAAGTGTACCATTTGAAAAGTTCTGACATTCATACCTGTGAAATCTTCAGTGCAATCAAGAGAGCAGACATATCCATCATCCCCAAAAGTTTCCTCAGGCCCCCTTGTAAATTTGCTACTCTCCATACTCCAAAACTCATCTCCCTCCAATTCTTCATCAACTACTCATCTTCCTTCTGTCACTATACATTAGTTTTTATTTTCTAGAATTTTATATAAATGGAATCATACTGTATGTATTCTTTGTCCAGCTTCCTTTACTCATATAATTATTTTGAGATTCACCCATGTTGCAGCATGAAGCAAGAGTTCATTCATCTTTATTGCTGAGTAGCATTGGACTATATATCAAATACCAAAACTTAGTCACCTATTGAGACATATCCTTGGGCTATTATAAACAAAGCTCTGAACATCTGTGTACAAGTCTTATGGACATCTATTTTCATTTCTCTTGAAAAAATGTTTATTTTAATGTGATTCACATTGTCCATTCTATCTTGGTTGATTCCTGGTAGTTTTTGTTTTGTGTGGAATGGCCCATTTTTTCCTAAGTTGTCAAATATGTGAGTGTAAAGTTTTTCACTCTATTTGTTTTATAATATTTTTGATGGCTATAAGATCTAATATGATAGCCCCTACTTTATTCCTGATATTAGTTCTTCTTGTCTTTGTCAGTCTTCCAAGATGTGTTATCAATTCTCAAGCTTTTTTTTTTTTTTAAGAAACAGGTTTTTCTCTCATTGATTTTCTCTATTGTTTTCCTATTTTCAATCGATTCATACTCTTATCCATATTGTTTTCTTCCTACTGCTTGCTTTGGGTTTATTTTGCCCTTCTTGTTCTAGTTTCTTGGGGTAAGAACTCAGATTGTTGATTCAGTAACTTTCCTTTTTCCCAACAAGCATTTAGTGCTATAAATTTCACTCCCACTGTGTTAGCTGAATCCCACATAGTTTGACATATGGTGTTTTTGTTTTCTTTTGGTTCTAAGTATTTTTAATTTCCTTTGAGACTTTCTCTTTGACCAATGGATTATCAAGGACTGTGTTGTTTAAATTCCATGTGTTTAGATATTTTCATGCTATTATTAACTTCTCATTTGATACCATTATGGTCAGAGAACAAACTCTATGATTTCAGTGCTTTTATTTTTTTAAAGTTTTTATTTAAATTCCAGTTAGTTAACATAGAGTGCCATATTAGTTTTAGGTGTACAATATAGTTATTCAACACTTCCATACATCAGCTGATGCTCATCTCAACAAATGCACTCTTTAATCCCCATCCCCTATTTCACCCATTGCCCCTCGACCCCCCTCCCCTCTGGTAACTATTGGTTTGTTCTCTATAGTTAAGAGTCTGTGGTTTTTTTTTTGTTTGTTTGTTTGTTTTTTGGTTGGCCTCTCTCTCTCTCTTTTCCCCTTTGTTCATTTTTCTTCTTAAATTCCACATATGAGTGAAATCAGATGGTATTTGTCATTTTCTGACAGACTTCTTTCATTTAGCATAATACTCTTTAGCTCCATCCATGTCACTGCAAATGGCAAGATTTCATTCTTTTTTATGGCTGAGTTAAATTCCATATCTTCTTTATCCATTCATCAGTTGATGGACTCTTGGGTTATTAATCCGTGATTAATTAATGTGTAATTCAGCTATTATAGTCAATGCTTTTAAATCAGCTGAGGTCTGTTTTACCACCTGTTGTACAGGCTATCTTAATAAGTATACCATGAGCACTAGAAAAAAAATAGTATTTGGCTGTTGTGGTGGGGAGTATTTTATCTGTGGCAATTAGATCTTGGTTGACTGTGCTGTTTAGACCTTCCTTGTCTTGTTGATTTTGCATCTAGTAGTTTCTGTCAGTTGCTAGGAGAGATGTGTTCAAGTCTCCAAGTATAATTTTGTATTTGTCTATTTTTCCTTTCAATTGGGGTAATTATATCATTTACATTTAAAGTAATTATTGATGTGTTAACAGTTGTTATTTTATTATTTGTTTTCTACTTGTTTCATTGGTCTTGCTCCTCTGTTTCTTTCCGGCCTTCCTTCAGGTTACTTGAACTTTAAAAAAAATTAATTCTATCTTGATTTATTTGTAGTGTTTTTGAGTATATCTCTTTGTATTGTTTTGATAATGGCTTCTCTGAGTATGGACAGCATATGTATGAGACTTTTAACAATCTACTAGCATTAACATTTTACTATTTCAAGGAAAATATGGAAACCTCACTTCCACTTAGGTCCCTTTACCTTCTTTACTTTTAAATATGACTGTCTTGAATATCACAGAGTGCTATAATTTTTATTTCAATCACTGAATATGATTTCATGAGGAAAAGGACACTCTATTACATCCACTCATATTTTTGCTCTTTCTCCCTTCTTTCATGATGCTCCACAATTTCTTATTTTTCTATTTCCTTTTGCCTGAAGAACTTCCTGTAGCCAATAAAAGAGTAGGGCTTCTAGCAACAAATCCTTTTAATTTGTATTTCTCTGAAAATATTTTTATTTCCTCTTCATTCCTGAAGGATAATTTTGTCCAATATAAAATACGTGGTCAATGGTTCTTTTCCTCCCACACTTGAAAAATATTGTGCCACTTTTCTGGCCTCCTTGGTAAAATCCACTCTCAATTTGATGTCATTTCCTTTGGGCTATTTTTAAGACTTTGTCTTCAATTAAAAAAAAATTATTGTGTTATGTCAGTCACCATACAGTACATCATTAATTTTTGATGTAGTGTTCCACGATTCATTGTTTGCATATAACACCCAGTGCTCCATGCTGTACATGCCCTCCTTAATATCCATAACCATGCTCACCCATTCCCCCACCCCTTCCCCTCTAAAACTCTCAGTTGGTTTCTCGGAGTCCACAGTCTCTCGTGGTTCGTCTCTCCCTCCGATTTCCTCCCCCTTCACTTTTCCTTTCCTTCTCCTAATGTCCTCCATGTTATTCCTTATATTCTACAAGTAGGTGAAACCATATGATAATTGACTTTCTCTGCTTGACTTATTTAACTCAGCATAATCTCCTCCAGTTGATGCATGTTGTATGCATGCATAAGCTCCTTCACCCATGTTGATGCAAAAGTTGGGTACTCATCCTTTAGGATGGCTGAGTAATATTCCATTGTATATATGGACCACATCTTTTTTATCCATTCATCTGTGGAAAGAGCCAAGATGCCCTTCAACAGACGAATGTCTTTGATTTTCGAACGTTGAAACATGTTGTGTCTTGGCATGGATTTCTTTGGGTTTATCCTCTTTGGAGTTTACTAAGCTTCTTCAATCTGTATGTTTATATCTTTCACCAAATTTGAGGAGTTTTCAGTTATTTTTCCATGTAGTCTTTCAGCCCCCCTTTCTTTCTTCTCTCTGGGGAACTCCAATGATACTAATGTTGGATCTTCAGTTATTGTCCTATAGGTCCCCATGGTTCTGGCTTCTTTTGTTGTTGTTGTTGTTGTTGTTGTTGTTGTTGTTTTTCAGTATGTTCTCTCCATTGTTCAGACTGGCTGAATTCTATTGTTGGATCTCAAGTTCACTGGTAAAATCAAGTCATTTCCACTCTCACCATTGAGCCCCCACAGTGAGTTTACTTGCTATTAAAGCTTCCAGTTCTATAATATCAACTTGGAAATTTTTACAACTTCTACACCTTCACTGATATTTCTATTTGCTCATTTGTCTCCAAATAACTTATAATTGATTGCTGAAGCATTTTTATGTAGGTTCTGTAAAGTCTTGATCAGGTAATTCCAACATCTAATTCATCTATCTTAGTGTTGGGATCATGTGATGGTCTTGTCTTGTTCAAGTTGTGATTTTACTGTTTCTTGGTATGATGAGTGATTTTTTACTGTATCCTGAACATTCTAGCTATATTGTGTTATGAGACTCTGGGTCCCATTTTAAAACTTTTATTTTAGCTTGCAGTAACCCTGTTTAAATTTAGCATGTGAGACTTTAGTCTTACTTTTGCGGGCTCTTGCTCCAATGGCAATTTAATTTTCAGAGGCTTTTTTATATTATTTTGGTCTTCTTTCAATCTGGTGTTGCTAGGGCTCCCACTAGTCTCTGCTGGTGCTGTCTGAGCAGGCAAGAGGAGTTTTCCCTAGTCAGACTGCCAGGTGTTTCTTGGTGCCTCTACAACTAGTGTCCCCTGGGTGTCCTGTGTCACTGGGTAGCTTAGGAGGCATAGGAAGACAGTTTTCCTGGAATGGACCTCTTGCTCTGGCTGAGTTCTTCTTGCCTATTTTTCCCATACACTCTGATGCCTCTATGCAGAGAAGAGTCTCAGATCTGTGGGGGGAAAGAGGCTTCCAATACTAGGCCACTTGTGGCTGTGTTTCTTTGGCTAGTCCTGCCCACCTACCCCAGTGAACCTGTTTTTCTAGTACACTTTTTATACATTTGGGGACTCTCATAGCTAAATTTTACTTTCTTTGAGGCACAACTGTGTATCTAGTAGATTTTTTTTCCAGTTATTTTCATCAAGGCAGGCTGCCACAGTGTCAGGAGTTCAGGAATTGGGAGTTCAGTTCTCTTTATGTAGGCCAGTAATCTCTACTTTGTTCACAGTGAGAGATCCTAAGGGTAGGGAGTCAGAGTACAGAGTAGCCCCAGATAGCACTACCTCCTTTGGTCTTACTGTTGCTGAATGGGGTCTGAGAATCAGCTCTCCACTTAGAAAGGACCACTGTGGGGGTTACTCCCCTTTCACACTTCATTTATTTACCTGTTGTTCCTCACATTCCATGTATTTTTGACCTCATATATTTTAGTTATCACCTCTAAAAATTTTATTTGTGACTTACTTATATCTTTCATGTCTCTTCCTTTTTGAACAGAGCAAACACAGCTACAATAACTGTTTTAATGCTCTAATACTAACATCTGAGTCAGCTATGCATATGTTTTAATTTTTCTGTTTGCTTTTTCTCATTATGGACCTGTATTTTCCTGGTACTATTTTATTGGATGTCATAAATAGTCAATTTTACTTTTTTGGGTAATGGATATTTTTGCTTTCTTATACTTATTCTTGGGGTTTGTTCAGGGATGCAGGAAATAGTTTGATTCTATCAGGTCTTCATTTAAGGTTTTCTAAGCAGACCTGGGGCGGCATTTGGTTGTCCATACTCCTGAGGCAAGACCTTTCTTTATACACTATCTAATGCCTACTGGATTATGAGGTTTTCCAGTCTAGCTGGTGGGGTTATAGTCACTATTCCCTGCCCTGTGTAAGCTCAGAGAGGTCAGTGTTCCCTCCAATCCTTTCAAATGATTCATTCCCCAGACTATGGTAGTTTCTTCAAATATAAGCACTGATTGATATTCTGGCTTGTCCTGGATTTAAAGTGACTCCACAGGGCAGACAATAAGACAAGAAACATTCTCTAGAAAGGCAATCTTGAAATGCATTTCCTCAGGCCAAGATTAAAGGACTGGAGAATATAATTTTATTTACTCTCTCCCATCAGCCTATTGGAATGAAATGCTTTATCAGATGGTCCCATGGTTACACAGTCTGAGAGGTCAGGAGACAACTACCTAAGATCTGAATTTTTCTTAAGTTTCCCACAAATCTCTGTAAACAGCAGTGATTAACAAACTACAGGTAGGGACCCTCTGGTACGCTTGTTAAAAACACAGATTCCTAAATTTGGCAAAATGTTGATAATTATTGAATCTGACTAATGCGTACAGGAGATGGGGTCCACATACTCTTCTACTTTTGTGTATGTTTGAAACTTTCCATAATAAAAAAAAAACTAGAAGAAAAACAAAATATATTAATTAAGATTCCTGTGCCTCTATGCCTAGAGCCTAATTTAGCAGCTCTGAAGTATGACCCAGGAATCTGCATTTTCATAAATGCCTTTGTTCAGATGGTCCTTGGACCACATTTTGTAGTACATGCTTAGGTGATTTCCTTTGTTCAACTTAATTGCCTTCATGGTAGCAATTTTCTCAACTAAGTTATTGTCCTTTGGCCTCCAGTCTGTAATTCCCAAATTAATGAATACTCTCTTATATTAAGATCTTACCTGAACAATCCCTGGAGGACACAGATCCTTACAGCCAAAATTATAAAAATGGAACTCTCCCCCAGTCAAAGAAGCAAGCTCACTCAAAAATCCATTTGCAATCTCATCATTGTAATTGAAGGAGATGGTATAAATAGGAATTTTCTGAAAAACTTTGACTTGGTCTATAACCATTTCAGGCGGCTGAAATGATACATTTTGAGGGGGAAACAGGGAAATGGAAAGTGAGAGGGAGAGAAAGAAAAAATAAAATGTGAAAATCCTTAGTATTTGCTGTAGACTGTGAGATTCTCAACTAGTAATTCCTTATACAGTGATGAATGGCTTCTTGGAAAGGTGTCAATTCGATTCAATAAACAAAGCAAACACTTCCAGATGGTGAGAGTATGAAGACCAATGACTCAGCCCTTGCCTCTACAGGCTCACAATTTGGTACAGGAAAAATTCTTGAAGAAAGATGTGACTAACCAAATCACTCAATTTTAAGTGCACCTGAGCCTAGAGTTCATGCTTTTAAAGTGCTGGGCTATACGTTAGAGCAGTCAAAGTATCAGGGTGGAACACCTGGCTATTGGGATTCTACAGAGTGAAGCTACTGAATCTCACTCAATATGGCTTCCCAAGCATCTACTTGAAAAGAGCATTTTCCAGCTTCAGGTAGATGATGGTCAATGTGTCTCCCACAGAGTGAAAGAAGAGAGAGTTATTGAGGGTCCTTCCATGTGTGAGGCACTCTGCTGTGAGTATAACACAGCAGTTAATAATCCTCACAACAATCCTGTGAGGTAGTTAGAAAGATTGATAGTTCATTACTAATATAAATTCCTCTCATCCTTTTTTACTGTCAGAACACTGGTTTTCTTTTCATGACAGCAATGTGCCCAGTTTAAAACAAACAAAAAATACACACATAAAAACTCATCCTTTGACCTCTTTTGCATCCAGAATTACCCATGTGACCCAGTTCTGTCCACTGAGATATAGGCAGAAGTCTCAGGGAAGATATTCCTTTTCCCTAATAAAAAGGCAAAGATTTAGCAACAATGACAACAACAAATCTAATGTCCTTCCCCTTCCCATCCCCCGTCCCGCTGGAAAATGGACACTGCCTAGAGATAGAGTAGCCATTTTGCAACAAGGAGGATAGAAATTATAAACAAAGATGGTGGAGAATGAACATAAAAAGAAGGTTGTTTTCTTGGAGACCTCTGTGAGTAGCTCTAGAACCTAGACTACCTACTGGGATTCTTATTCATAGGACTATAAATCTCTCCATTGTTTCAGCCATCATTTGTCTGCTCCTCTATTTTTATCCCCAGTAATACACAACCTTACTTGGCCCAGTAGTTAAGGGCCCCACATAAAGAAGGAGAAATTGAGACTCAGCAGGATTCAGTTTCCTAGGGCCATCAAGCTCTTAAGCAGTAAGCCTGGAATTCAAAGCCAATTTTTAGTATTAGAAGCAATGCCAGACTGTTTGTTCCCTTCATTTGCAATAAAATAGTCTCTTGGTAAGGACTGACTCTCAAGTAATGTTTATATCACCTAACCCTCAGGAAAGAACTGATGAATTCCCCTGCCATCTCTCCACCACACCATCAGCTGAGAACATTCATTCATCAGAATGCATTCATGGGGACATCATCTCATTTACTCCAAGCAAACTTTTGAGTAGGGAGTATTGGCTTTGAGCCACAGATGAGGAAATTCACAGTAGAGGACTTGCCCAAGGTCATTCAGATGGACTGTGCTGGGGGTGAGCTTCCAGCAGAGGTCCCTAGCTCCAAAACCATTTCCACCATTCCATACAGCTAGAGAGCACCCCAGGCACGAAAAAGCCTGTTAGTGTATCATAGTGAGCCTCCCACATGCATCCAGCCTTAGGTAGTGTTTTCTAAACTGACATGATGTTCTCATACCCCGTGGTGTTAGAGAGTTGCACAAGCTTGATACCTACAGAGTAAAAGAGCCATTCCTCACCTCCTGCCTGTACCACCCCGTCCCCACGGACTCCTCTCCCTGTTTTATGCCCTCACAGCTCTGAAGAGGAGGCTCAGAACATGGAAGAAAACCTGTTACCATACCAGCCTTGCTGATCCTGATTCCTCTAGTCACTTACTCTGGGAGCTCTGTTACTAAAAAATAGTGGGCCTTCTCCTTGTGTAACTCCTAGACTACAATGAGGAAACCTTTCTCAGCCCAGGACTCCTTCATATGTTCCCCACAGAATCCATCCCTAAATGAGGTCAAGCAGCACGCCTGAGAGACTCTCCCAGTTCCCTCTTCTCTGAATCTGAACAAATGTGCATTTTCACTTTCTAAACAATGTGACCCTTTCACCACAAATGTCAACTTGTGGCAAGAGAGGCAGGGATAGGTCCCCCTGACTCTAACTTCTGAAGGAGGTCTGTCTGCACAGTGGCTCATCCTGATCCTTCTCGGAGCTCCCAACCCTCGCACAGCTCATGTTAGGCTTTCCCCACTCATTTGTGTTTAGAACAGCGCAGAAGCCTTCCTCACTCCCATTGTCTTGAGTCCTGCCAGGATAAGTTCCTAACTTCAAAGAAGCCCCAGAATGCAGAACTGTGCTGGGCTGTGTCCATTCATACCTACAGATGCCCACCAAAGGACACCTAGCAATTCCATTTTAATGACAACTAATATTACTAGAATTCTTTTAACTTGATTAATTTAAGACTTGTCTTGCTATATAATTCTTCCCTGGACATTTAATAAGTAAATAGTAAGCTGGTAACTATGGAATTAAACCCTGAACCTCATTTTGGTGTGCCCTTTCAAGCAGAAAATTCTGCTGAGTATTGGGAATTAGAGCACCAGCCTTAACACATTCATGTCTGACAAAGTCAGTGACAAGTTCAAAAAGAAATGGAGATTGAGTGATATGTGTTAATGTCCTCTACACAGAACATGAATATCAAATATTCATTTACTTTTTTGAGAGAATCTGAGGGACAATGCAGAAAAAATGGACTGCACGGGAGAAAAGGCAGATATGAACACAAAATGCCTAACTAGGAGTTTATAAATTACTTTTCAGGTGCCCTGCATATTTCTGATTCTTATTATCATCTGTTTCCATAGTTCTTCATCTTTAGGCAGACTATAGACCCTCTGGTGAAAGCTAGGGAGGGCTCTTCTTCCAGAGAAATGTAGAAGTATGTTTTGTATATACTCTTGGGAGATTCCAGACCCTCTGAAATACATGGTGGACTGTGAATCAAGAATCCTTCCCAATACACAGGTAACAGGACTATTACTTGGTCCATCCCTTCTGGGGGACTATTTAGCAGTACCTCTCAAAATGCATACCTTTGGACTAAGTCTAATTCTCTGACTTTATGATACAGATAAACATATGCAAAACACATGTGCACAGTTATTTTTGAGACATAGTGTATAACAGAAAGACTGAAAACAACCTCAATGACCATCTCCAGGAATACTACGCAGCTATAAAAAATGTGTAAGTTCTTTATATATATATATTTTTAAATTTTTTTTTATTTTTTTATAAACATATAATGTATTTTTATCCCCATGAGTACATGTCTGTGAATCACCAGGTTTACACACTTCACAGCACTAACCATAGCACATACCCTCCCCAATGTCCATTAACCCACCACCCTCTCCCGATCCCCCTCCGCTCAGCAACCCTCAGTTTGTTCTGTGAGATTAAGAGTCACTTATGGTTTGTCTCCCTCCCCATCCCATCTTGTTTATTTTCTTTTTTTCCTACCCCCACCAACCCCCCATGTTGCATCTCCACTTCCTCATATCAGGGAGATCATATGATAGTTGTCTTTCTCCCATAGACTTATTTCACTAAACATGATACCCTCCAGTTCCATCCATGTCATCGCAAATGACAAGATTTCATTTCTTTTGATGGCTGCATAGTATTCCATTGTGTATATATACCACATCTTCTTTATCCATTCATCCGTCAATGGACATCTAGGTTCTTTCCATAGTTTGGCTCTTGTAGACATTGCTGCTATAAACATTTGGGTGCACGTGCCCCTTCGGATCACTACATTTGTATCTTTAGGGTAAATACCCAGTAGTGCAATTGCTGGGTCATAGGGTAGTTCTATTTTCAACTTTTTGAGGAATCTCCATGCTGTTTTCCAGAGTGGTTGCACCAGCTTGCATTCCCACCAACCATGTAGGAGGGTTCCCCTTTCCCCGCATCCTCGCCAGCATCTGTCATTTCCTGACTTGTTAATTTTAGCCATTCTGACTGGTGTGAGGTGATATCTCATTGTGGTTTTGATTTGTATTTCCCTGATGCCGAGTGATGTGGAGCACTTTTTCATGTGTCTGTTGGACATCTGGATGTCGTCTTTGCAGAAATGTCTGTTCATGTCCTCCACCCATTTCTTGATTGGGTTATTTGTTCTTTGGGTGTTGAGTTTGATAAGTTCTTTCTAGATTTTGGACACTAGCCTTTTATCTGATATGTCGTTTGCAAATATCTTCTCCCATTCTGTCAGTTGTCTTTTGGTTTTGTTGACTGTTTCCTTTGCTGTGCAAAAGTTTTTGATCTTGATGAAATCCCAATAGTTCATTTTTGCCCTTGCTTTCTTGCCTTTGGTGATGTTCCTAGGAAGATGTTGCTGCGGCTGAGGTCGAAGAGGTTGCTGCCTGTGTTCTCCTCAAGGATTTTGATGGATTCCTTTCTCACATTGAGGTCCTTCATCCATTTGAGTCTATTTTTGTCTGTGGTGTAAGGAAATGGTTTTCATTTTTCATTTTCAATTTCATTTTTCTGCAA
>PISX010025585.1:0-25934 GCA_004024625.1 Mellivora capensis | reverse complement strand
GAGACAAACCATAAGTGACTCTTAATCTCACAAAACAAACTGAGGGTTGCGGGGGGGAGGGGGTCGGGAAAGGGGGGTGGGGTAATGGACATTGGGTTGGGGAGGGTATGTGCTATGGTTAGTGCTGTGAAGTGTGTAAACCTGGCGATTCACAGACATGTACCCCTGGGGATAAAAATTTGTTTATAAAAAAAAAAATTAAAATTAAAAATGACCAAAAAAATAAATAAATAAATAAATAAAAAAGACTAGTCCATACTGGGAAAGTCAGAAGATTCCAAGGAAGCCTCCAAAGACAAGAAGTTGATAACCACCTAATAAACGCATACTGAGATGAGCATTACATGATTGAGAAGAAGCATGTGGAACACCAAGAAAAAAAAGGACATAAAACCAAATGTTGTGCAGGGAAATAATCATCATAAATCACGTGACTCCATTGCAAGTAGTGTTTGCATAGCAATGATAATGAAAACAGACTGTTGATTTAGTCAAAATTATTATCTAAATATATCAAGAAGATAGAAAATTGGAAAATATATGTTTACATAGTGGTGGTTAACAAGGGGACAGAAAACAGAATTATATTTTAATCTTCCAAAGATGGAAGTCAACAAATAATGACTAAAACTGAAAATCCTCCCTAATAATCATCCCATTTAGAGATAAAAAGACATATATTACCCAAAAAAAGTGAAAATATTTTGACGTGATCTCTGGAAAATGGAAAAACGTATAGGAATATGGAACTTCTACTTCTCAAAATAAACCTCATAGCACTATTTGGCTCTTTATGTGCATATATTACTTTGATCTAAAAATTAAATTAAAAAATAGGCAGACAACCTGAATTACCACACAGATTGAATTTAAAAGAAGCCAAGAAAGCCAGAGGTCTGGAAAATATTTGGATTTCCTGCCTTTCCTCTGTGGGCCCTGGGTCCCTTCCTGTTTACCTCAGCTGTCATCTCTGGGGTTAGGATTAAACAAATCCTATTCTTTTCTAACCAAATCATCTTCTTGTCTCTGGAAATCTCTCCAACGACTAAATTAAAGTTACATAGCCTTAGAAAGTTAAAGTCATATAGCCTTAGAAAGTTTTTCACCACATCAGAAGCCAAAGAAATTTCCCTTTGGGTGAATGACACACTTGAACACACTTGTTTCAAGATGCAAATTTCTCCGAAGTACATGTATATGACTTTGTTTCTTTAGCGAACAGTAACAACAATGACAAGGATATTTATGCTCCTGATGTAGCCTGAAATAGTATTAACCTTATGTGGCCCCTAAGAATAGAATATCCAAACTTTATCATTAAATTCTATGTGTGGTACAGTTATTTCCAAACCATTTAAATCCCTGGGTGCTTCTCTTCTATAGCCAATGAACAAAAAGGGATTGGGAGGTTGTAGTTCATTCATTTATGCCAGGGCTCACCCATGATTGTGGGTGAGGAACACACACACAACTATTTTTAGTGGCTCTAACCCCGGTTCTTCCTAATGGCCCCTCTGCTGTCCTCCCACTGAAACAGCGACAGTCAATTTTCAAGGGGAGTATGGATATAGCTGGGAACAAAGGAAGCAGTATAGATTTGAGTTTCAAATTAGACTTTTTTTTTTAAGACCATAGTCAAAACAATAATCTTGAAAGCATAGATTTCCTTTGCAAGTGCCAGGCCCTCGAGACAGCAAATGGCTTTTTTGTTATTGTTGTTCTTGTTGTGTTTTTATTTTTACTGTTAAAATCTTAGCTCTTTTCCCAGAAAACATTGGGGGAGGGGGTGGGCAGTGAAACATAGGTGAGCAGAATAGAAGAAAATAGAAATGAAAAAGAAAGTTTGAAATAGTTTAAGGGGAAATCCAAAAGCAACAGAGAAAGTGTATCCTGCCTCCCATCCAGAACTCTGGTATGTGCCAGACAAAGAGTAAGGAATACAACCATAGGACAGATATAGCATGAAAGACACCTTTGAAAGGTGGAAAAGAGTGAAGTGGGAGGTCACAAACTAAGTGAGCTCTCTATAGGAAAATGAAGTCAGCCACATATTCATGTATCTAAGTTCTATTATATAATTTAAACCCACCACTAAAATGCTTCAATCTGGAGAACTGGGGTAGTTATGTTTTGCTCTGAATATACAGCCTTTTCAATAGGGAGTGTCAAAACCCATTCACTTGTTCAAAAAGAATTTACTGACCATGTACTATGCTCCCATCACACCAGGGATACAGAGGTGAACCAGATAGACAAGC
Source organism: Mellivora capensis (assembly GCA_004024625.1). Classification (NCBI taxonomy): domain Eukaryota; kingdom Metazoa; phylum Chordata; class Mammalia; order Carnivora; family Mustelidae; genus Mellivora; species Mellivora capensis. The sequence continues at coordinate 23,676 of PISX010025585.1, read as the reverse complement.
TCCCTGCCTTTGTGGCCCCACTTTAGCTGAGGAGACAAGCAGAAAGTATGTAAAGAAAGAATTTTAAAAAGGATAATAAAATTTAAAGGATGGAGACACTTCAGACAGACTGAGGAAGAAAGTTCTAGAACTTGCCATGCATGGCAAGAAACTAGAGAAAGGAGGCATGATTCATCAATCTCCGATTACTTTTCCCAGCACAGAGCTAGGAAGAATAAGAGTCTTTCTTGAAGAATGTCTTTCCTCTTGGCATCATCACCTGAGCTCCCTCCCGCCTCTGCCTGACAAGCAGTGCCCCATGCTCCCAATGTTTTCTCCACCCTCCTCTGAAATCTCAGCATCTCTTTCTTCTTCACTGTGGCAGTGAGCTAGTTTGAAGCTCAGTTCATGCTGGTGTGCTGAAAAAGACTTACACCTTTCAGAGAACCAAGTGGCAGTTTCACGGGGGCACAGAGGGAAGGACACACAAAACAGGGACCATCAGACAAAGTGATCAGGGAGCTATCTGGAAATTGTCTGGCTCCCCTAAGTCAGTCTTTAAGGGAGACACTGCTCAGCCTATCAGGAGAGCTTCCCTTGATCTTTCAAAAATTGTTTCCCAATATCACACTTCCAAATATTTAAGAGAAAAAGTATAATGATCCAGCAAAAGAAACAGGAAAAAAAAAAAAAAAAAGTAGCCAGAGAAGTGGAAGAGAAACCAGGGAGAGATAAACATCAAGAAACCACAGATGTTTCTACATGGATGAAAAAGTGTCTGAAATTTAGCAAATGTATTTCAAATGGTGGAAGGGCAAGTCCACTTTTAATAATAGCAAATGAAGATAAGGAAGTGAAGACACATGCTTTAGGAAGCTTGCTATAAAAAAAGGAAGAAGAAGAAGGAGGAGAAGAAGAAGAACTGGTGCTTAGATCATAGGCAAAGAGAGTACAAACTTGAGTGTTCTATTCACATGTATGTATTTTTTCAGGATTGAATTGACATAAGCATGATTATGGGCTGATGAGAAAGAGCCCGTGAAGAGCTGGGGAGATGAAAGCAGGAAAAACAAGGGCAAACTATTGGAGGAAACAAAACATCGAGAAACAAAACAAATCCACGACCACAGCCTGCATCATCCAGACAACTCTAGACTCACATACAAACCACCCATGCAACATAACAAGGGACCACCTGCCAATTAGCACAGCAGTTGCTTGCACCAAAAGCCTGAAACGAAATCCTGACCCCTGCTTTCTCCCATGCCCTTGTATGTTGTGTGTCCTGACATCTGCCCAGAACCTAACCAATTCTAACTCCACTGCCATCATCTCTCACCTTGACTATTAACCTGTCTGCCCTCTCCCATCTTCTATCCCACAGTCAGTTTTCCACACAGCAGCCAGATTGATCTTTATAAACCACAAGACAAATCCTGCCATTCTTTGGCCCCAAACCCTCAAAGGCCTGCCAATCTGACTCAGAAAAAAAGTCACTTCTTGGACCTCGATGGTCCTGTATGGTTTGGCTGACCCCTCACTCCCAACTCACTTCTGTCCTCCACCCATCTTTGTAGCAGGATGTAGCAAGTCCAGGAATGCGCATCTGCTACAATGACCCTTTCCTTCTCAGAGAAATAAAAGAAAAGCCATCTCCTGAAATGAAGAAGCACAGTCAGAGGTTGAGGAGAGGTGGGAAGAAAACATGTTAAGAGTTGCACAAAAATAGCTACTCAGCAAAATGTGAGAGGGAGACGACCTAAAATAAGCCAAGATTTGTAAGATCATGAACAACGCACTTTCCTGGCACCTGCTCACAAAGCTGCGGTTTACGCCAGCCCATGCTCAGCAGTCCTAATGCAGGAACAAAAGAGGCAAGTAGAGTCGGGCTGGGAATTTTTTAACACACAGTGCGGCAACAGGAGAAAGGATGATGGAATCTCGAATGTTGGTGCATGTCTGGGATGGGGCAAGAATGTTCTCTAGCAGACCCTGTGAAGAGAAGGGAGTCGGGAAACGCACCTATTATGGGAGTCCTTTGAGGCCTTTTCTGAAAGGAACTGAAAAGGCAAAGTCATAGATGGCTCAGTTTAAGAAAGTCCCCAAGGTCAATAGCACCTACCCCCAATTCTCATTAGAAGAGTCAACCCCCATTTCTTTTGGCAAAGGTATGAGCTTAATTGTCCTTCCCTTACATTCATTTTAAATCAGTAAGGCTCCCAAATTAGACTTTCACAGATTAAGACTTTGGGGGGTTGTTAAACATAAATTCAACTTTAAAAAGGATCGCATCTAAAAGGGTAGCCCCAGAGAACTAGCTTCAGAGAGGATTTTTTTTAAAGCCACCGGTACTCCCTGACAGTCATCCTGAACATAATTCTCATCCCATAAAAATCTTCCTACCTACAATCACATAGCACAAAGCTACAACTATGCACCTGGCACCTTTACTCCCAGGGAGGCTTAACTCAGTCATCACAATGTATGTAAATATTAATAGGTAAGAAGTAGTCACTTGGGAACTGGCTTAGAAGTTGTTCCAAATAAAATCCCCTCTCTGAGGATACCAGAGCAATTCTTAAATCCATACAAAAGGCCCTCTTATTTTAGCAAATTCTAAATACATTCATATATGGATTTGTTAGTATTTCAACTTTTGAAAAATTTTGCATTTTATTTCCAGCAAAATTAAAATCAAGTATCAGTTGATCCTCGATATCACATACATAAGGATCATCTAGGCCCCCAGAGCTTTTTCTCTAGCAGAACATAATTCACCTACCAGGTAACAACTTATCCTGGACAATAAACACATTCATAGGAATCAACACAAATTTATTGGAAGGTTACCATATAATCTCATAAATGAAATTCTTCCCTTACTAAAATCCTTGTTCTTAGAAAACAGGATTTCGTAAAAACTTCTTTACAAGTCAATTTTATTTCCTATCTTATAACATGAAAACTCCAAGTATATGTAATATATCTAATAGTCTAACTTAAATATATTTTGTTGAACTTGAATGGTGATTCAGAAAAAAAGCATCAGTAGCAGTGAAAAGTACTTTTTAAGTATAATCTACATGCACTAGGTTAATGGCTACTGATAAAATTATTTTCCTTCATACAAGAAAAAAAAAGTTTAGATCCCATAAAGGCAAATTCTCCATGTGGTCCTCTCCCCTCAACTATCCAATGAAACTACTGTGGAAGGCCACCGAAGACCTCACGATGCCAACCAGACCTCCTGACTCACTGCCCCATGTGTGTTGCTGTTCTCCCTTCCTTCTTGACATTCTTTCATCCTTTGTTGCAACAAACTCTTCTTCATTAACCTCTCTCAGTTCTCTTTACCTTTCTGTGGCTCTCCTTCCTCAAGTGCCACCCTCCACCAGCTTCATTCTGACTCTACCCTGCACCCTCTTGGCATCAGTTACTTTCTCTACATCCTGATTCACAAGGAGATCTCACCATGCCTCACATCGCTAGAAGCCCAAAACATACTTTTAACTGTCTAACCTAACACACATCACCAACCCAATGACCTGCAGGCACCTCACCCTCAACACGTTCAAAATAAAACTATTCTCTGCCCTCAGGAATGGCTGCTTCTTCTTTCCTATCTCAGAGAAAAATGTAGTCATTCACTCAGCTGAATTAGCCAAAATCTACGAGTTCTTTTGACACTTCTCTTGACCATACTTGACACATTTATCCACCCACCAATAACAACTTAAAAAAATATTTCAGGAATTTTATGTACAACCTATTTTTGAGTATTCCAAATAACTCTGCAGTGTAGGGATCTCCATTTTACAGCTGATGGTTTAGATAATTGGGTGTAAATTCTTAGTAAGTGAACGTAGATCTGTCTGACTCTGAAGTCCATGGTCTTCTCATAAACCATGCTGCTTAGCTAGACTTTGGGAAGCTACAAATATGCCAACTCTAGCCTGCCACCTGTTTACAGCTTTATTGGAACATAGCCAGGCTCCTTCAATTATGCCTCTGCCTGCTTTAACACTACAACAGCAGAGATGAGTGGTTGAAACAGAGGCTTACAGACCACGAAGCATACCTGTCCTTTTATAGAAAAAAAACAATTTGCCAATTCTGAAACTATCCCATCCTCCATATCCCTACCGCCTCAAGTTACTGTAACAGCCTCGTAACTGGTTTCTCTACCCACAGGCTTTATCTCTTCCAATCCATCCTCCACACTGAAGAATAAAATTCTTATTTATCCCATAACCTTTAGGATAAAAGACAAATTCCTCATCCAAACTATGCAAGACTTTCTGACATCCTAGTACCTTCCTTCCTCCCCATGCACATCTACTTTCCATTCAAGTCAAAGTGAAATACATGGAGTTCTACAAAAAGGCCAAGCCATTTCATTACTGGTGTTTTCACATATATTCTCTGTATTTCAGAAAATGCCTAAGTCCTAAGTGTTTCTGTATTCTAAGCTCAAGAGTCACTTCCTCCTAGAAATCTTCCTGCATTGTTCAGGATAAGCTAGAAAACTTCTTTTATTTATCAAATTATGTTTGATGAGCCTATCAACTAGGCACAATGCTTGACGCTAAATATACAATGACAAATAGGACAAATGGGACAAATACAGCTGTCCTTACCAGCCTTATAGTTCAGTCCAACTTCTTTATTCATCTGTTCAAAGTCTTAGCTCTTAGCTCATAGTATTGAGAAGTAAGATGGACATGAAGATGGAGAAGGAATGGAGATGGGGAAAGACTTGCAGATGGAAATGGGAGTAGAGGTGGGGATAAGGATGGAGTTGATGGAGATGAAATGGGGATGGGGATGAAGAGAGATGTGAGGAAGAGGATGGAGATGAGGATGGAGATGGGGATGAGGATGGGGGAGGGATGGAGATGGGGATGAGGATGGGGGAGGGGTGGAGATGGGGATGAGGGAGGGTGGAGATGGGGATGGAGATGGGGATGAGGATGGGGAAGGGGTGGAGATGGGGATAAGGATGGGGGAGGGTGGAGATGGGGATGGAGAGGAGTATGGGGATTAAGATGAAGATGGGGACTGGGTGGAGGTGGCAATAGGGATGGAAATGGGAATGCAGATGGGAGTGGGGATGGAGACAGGGATAGGGATGGGATTGGCAGTAGGAATAGGGATGGAAGGAATGGGAGAAAAAGAAACAATTCCGTGATTCTCTTGTCTGACACTCACCATACCACTAAATTAACTCACCATACCACTTAACTAAGAAAATATCCAATTTGTTTCCTTAATAACAATACTACCAGAACACTTGGGACAATGCTGGATAAATTAAATAATTTTGAGTGATACAGAGACACAAGGTAGTTCCAGAGACCAAGTCTTTTCAAAGAGGTCAGGCTAGTTAATAGGCCACTGTGAAAATTTCCCATTTTCTGGGAAAACTCAATCTTTAGAGAATCTGAGAAGTTTTGTGGAAATGTGACTAGGCATAAAAAGAAACATGAGTATAAAAGAACATTCCTGCAAAAGATACAAGTTCTATTTTGAATAAGAAACAGGGAAGAAAGTACACATCACATAGTCATTTTCTAACTACTGGACTATACATCTGAAACTACCAAACCATGAAAAAAGGTACCTATAACCTGAACTTTGTGTTCCACAAAATGTTTTTCCTCACAGGATACTCAGTTCATTAAAGAAAAGAGAGCCAAAAAAAAAAAAAAAAAAAAAGTAAAACTTTTTTACAAGCAGAGGTAAAGCAGACAGAACTGACCCAGTTTCCAAAATAAACATTAAGCTTAAAAGTCTCTCCATCTGGCTGAATCTAAAACCAGAAATGAAAATCAGCATGTTCACACTCCACTTCCTACCTACACCACAACAGCAAGGACAAGAAAAAATTCAACATGTTACTTAATATTGTATCTCAGTCATCTGAAGTCTCATATTAAGATCTGTAATTTTTTTAATATTGGAAAAGGACAACAGTTCACTTTTATGATTTTTAGAAGCATTTATTTAATATTTATTTTCATTTTATTTTTTTCTTCCAAGTTTTTATTTAAATTCCAGTTAGTTAATAGTTTACCTTTTTTTAAAGATTTTATTTATTTATTTGACAGACAGAGTTCACAAGTAGGCAGAGAGGCAGGCAGGGAGAGAGGAAGGGAAGCAGGCTCCCTGCTGAGCAGAGAGCCCAATGCCTGGCTGGGATCATGACCTGAGCTGAAGGCAGAGGCTTTAACCCACCCAGGCGCCCCTAATAGTTCACTTTTAAACATGCCTGGATATCCATATGGGCCAAACTCCTTCAGAGTCCCCACTGGCCTGGAGTACAGACTTCTCCCTGGGCCCCACTCTTATGTCCTGAAGCAAATGTCTTTTTCTGCCTAATTTCTATTGAAAAACACTTTTCTTTCCAAAAGCACATTTTCTGTTCTCTACAATATCTCCTGACCATGTTCCCTTTTAACTCTTCCCTGAATATATTCTATACAAGACGCATCTTACTTTCCATAAAACAAGGAATGTAATATACATGAAAAGCCCTAAAAATTGTGACATCTCTTCATTTTCATTATTAATCCCATTCCAATAAACAGCCCAATTCTATGAATAGAGGCATAACTGCACTAACAGAATCTTAGATATATAAAATGGTGGCACTGAAAGATACCTAAAAACCCATTTATATCAACTCCTGCATTACACAGTTGTAAAAAACTAAAACCCAGAGAGATTCAAAGACTCTCCAAGGTTACATAGTCCTCTGCCCTCTACTTATTCCATATTCTTCCAGTCTCTGGGTCTCACCATTTTCTATTTATTTCCTTTTTCTATGGAGAGAGATGAAAGTAATGCCTATAATCCCAGCTCGGCTTTTATCTGAACTCCACAGAGAATGCTAAATTAGATCATCAACTGGAGAATAGGATACGTGGCATCGGTCTCCCCTGCATGCTATTGAGTGACCAGTATGTAACTAAGTGCTCCCTGGTGGCTTAACCACCCACATGGAGATCTGAATTTCTCCTCATACACAAGCCACTGGCAGATGGTCCTGCTATACTTCTCAATGTGCTAAACTGTTTGCTGCTGCATTATAAACTGTATCAGTCAATTACACAAAGATCTTAGACTGTTTCAGCTATCATCAATTACATCCTATTTGAAAACTGCAGATTAGCATTACTAGGACTACCTGCCTGTCTACCAATTAAATCTCAGCAGTTTTCACATTTATAGTTTTTAGTTTTGCTTTGTTTTACTTTTAAAGACTTAATTGCATGGAATCCCACCAGGACAGATTCTGATTGCCATATATACCACATGAATCAGGCTGCCTCAACCTAGCAACCAAGCAGGCAACAATGGAAAGGCCAAAAAGAAAAAAGCACTTTTAAATAAAACAAGTATCCAAAGTCTAGTCTTACAGTCCTTTGAAATATGCTATCTAAAATATGCTGTCTACATGATTACTAATGTATTTAACAGTGTATTAAAACAAAACAAAGCAAGAGAACAAAACAGAGGGAGAAAGAAATTTAGGGTTAGACACAAATTGCTTACAGCAAAAAGTTATTCATGCCTTATATATTTTTTAATTATAAAGACAGATGCCAGTATATAGGTTTTTATAATGGTTGGGTTAAAGTAAAATACAATTTATGTGATCGTTTAGTAATGAAGAAGAAACTAAGTAATTACTTCCTTGATAAATCTTTAGAAGAGGATTCATAAAAATACATTAAGACAAAAGGATAATCATATCAGAAAAATTCCATTCTCATATTGCTTTGTTTTATAGCCATCAAAACAAACCATCAGTGCACTAAGATGCTTTCTGAATAGAAGCAAAATTAGTCACTCTGCTAATCTTTGGGGGAAAAAAACTATTAGGAGCTCAATAAGATTATATAAATGAAATGGATTAGAAAACATTTCATGAAGGTATCATGAAGTATTTGCTCTGCAAATAAGTAGATTACCCACATCCTGATCTAAAAAAAAAAAAAAAAAAGACTGTGTTATTTTCCACAACTGTTGTAGAACTAAATACAAAAATATCTTTTCACACATGTGAAAGTGAATTCCATGAACATCATCAGCAGGGCCACTGGGTTCATTCATGAATGGACAAATGCTAATGAGAGAGAGCGCACTATCCTGAGATAGTATAATGGCTGCTACGGAGTTCTACTCAGGGCATAGAGCATATGCCAAAATTGAGAAGAGACAGACTGGAGATAAAGAATGCATGGTGCTAGACATAGTTGAGAAGATTCATTTCTGCAAGCTGAGCAGGAAGATTCTCCACCTTAGACAAATGATGAACAAAGGATTGAAGTCTAAGAAATCCCCAGGTAGCAGATAAAAGAACTATCCTGGGATCCTGCTGACATAGAAAGGTTCAAGAGGGAACATAAAGTGACTGGGGCTGGAGGGAGACCACAGTCATAGGTTCTGTATGAAGATTTGTCTGACAGCAGCAAGGAGAACCTTGACACTGTGTTCCTGGACAGAATCCACATGCGATTCCGCATCAGGGGTGAAAGGACCTAAAGGTCAGAGAGGAAAGGTTATTGAAGAAAGAAGAGGGCTCAGAAAGGACCTAGGAACTGAAATTGCCATTAATATTTCTCGATTTTGCTAGAAGGCATGAAAACTTTACATGACTTCCTCCAGAAGAATAGGCTATCATTTTACAAGTAGTGATTATTTTTCTCCACAGAATATAGGCATTTTCCTCCACAGAATATAGGCAGTTGGTTTTTCCATCAACCTTTTGATAAAACATTTTTCTCAGTTACTGGGTTATAAGATTGTAAGTGCTACTTCTCAAACACCACTCAATTCTAGATTGACTAGGATCTTAGCACAACTAAAAACATGAAGCTTTCTGTTTTCTATTTCCCTCTTCCTTTACCCTCCTTACAAACACACACACACACACGCACATGCACACACAGGCATACATGCTAAATCTGTAGCTCCATCTATGGCTGATAACACATACTGGGTTCTGGGAACAGTAATAGTTTGTTTTGTTTGTTTTCCTTGGTGTTATTGTAGGGAGAAAAGTGACACTAAAATTACAAACAGCTGCGATAAGCACATTTGGTTGGTATTTTAGCATGTGTGTCTAATACATTTTGGAATTGCAAAACGTTACTGTAATACTTCATGGGTCTTGACAGTTTTCTATCAACTTCTTGGGCTGCTTCAAAGGAAACATGCCATTAAATCACTAAAGGACTCAGACTAAGAAGGAAATTAAAAAAGGCATCTCCCTGGAACACTCCTGGCAATAGAAACTGGACTTGAGGCATAAAAAGGAAACCAAAGTCAACAGGCAAAAGAAATGTCAGAAACCAGTTTATATACAGAAAATTAATGCTCAGGTGTTAAAAGAATATAGCAGAAACTCAGAAAAGGACCAAGTTTAAGGCCAGGTCTTCATCTTGAAATCAAGGGAGGAACTAAATAAAGATAAAAGAAGGAGAAAGACATTTAGATATATCAATAGAATTGGCCATACATGAAGTAGAGAAAGGACGGAACCAATATGAACCAAATGAAGTTTTGAAAATTCAACTCAATCTACGTGAAAATTTTCAATGCAGGTAAATTCAGAAGGTGGAGAGTAAAAAGTGGTGGGAGAAAGGGTTGTTGGTGCTTTCACTAACTAGCCTCTTAGAACTTATCATCAGGAGCTTAGAAACTTAGAGTTGGAACAATCCAGTGATAGGAACCACTACATTCCCAGAGGGAGACATAGGTGAACTCAGGGCTTTCACAAAGGAATCAGAGACAAAACCTGAAGCGTGCACATTTTCCTGGCATGTATCTTCATCAGAGACCTAACTGGAGTGGATTCAAGAACAGGAAATTCTCATTATAACCATCAAGGACATCTTCAGTTTCATTCATTCATACAACAAACTGAGATTGAGTATGGCATTAAAAACTGTTCAGAAAAAAAAAAAAAACTGTTCAGAAGCAGAGTATATAGAAGCAAAAAATAGGCAAAGACACTACTTTCATGGAACCTGGCAACAGCCAGACCATGAAGACTTAGAAGGGTAAGGGAATCTAGATTTTATATTATGTGCAATGGAAAACATTGGAGGGCTTCAGGCAAAGGAATGGTGTGATCTTATTTACCTTAAAAGGGCTACTCTAGACAAACCATGACAGACTGTGGACTCTGAGAATCAAACGGAGGGTTTTCAAGGGGAGGGGGATAGGGGGTTGGGTAAGCCTGGTGGTGGGTATTAAGGAGGGCACTTATTGCATGGAGCACTGGGTATGGTACATAAACAATGAATGCTGGAACACTGAAAATAAATAAAATTAAAAAAAATTTTTAAAGGGGGCTACTCTCACTTTCTCTGACTTTTTTCACTTAGCATAATACTTTAGCTCCATCCATCACTGCTGGGTAGAGACTATGGGACAAGAGTAAAAACAGAAGGAACATATAGGAGATTATAGTAAATGTCCTGACCAGTGACGGTGACTTAGTGTTGAGTGGTAAGCTATGGAAGTGGAGAGAAATAATCAAATGTATTCTGAAGGTAAAGGCAATAAGACTTGTTATGAAAAGATGTAATACATGAGAAAAACAGCAATGTAGGATATTTCTTAGGTTTGGGGCCTGAGAAACAAAGTGAACAGTGCTATATAGATTTTATTTTCCCATTATCCTATTGTTTAAAAATCTTGAGAAAAAAAGAAAGAAAAATCTAACTATGCTAGTCTATCCACTCTACAAAATAGTTTTGCAACTTCTTTTAAAAACTAAACATGCATTTATTGTGTGTCTCAACCATCTGTTTCCTGGATATTTATCCCAGAGAACAGAGAACTTACATCTAAAAAAAAAAAAATTGTACGCAAATGTTCAGGGCAGCTTTCTTTGTAATGGCAAACTGGAAACAATCAAAATGGCTTTTAATAGATGAACAGCTAAACAGTGAAATATCCAAACCATGAAATACTACTCAGCAATAAAAAGGAATAAACTGTTGATACACTCAAAAACTTAGATGGCTTGCAAGGGGTTATACTGAAAGTCAAGCCAATTTGAAAAGGTCACATTTTGTATGACTCCATTTGCATAACATTCTCAAAATCAACACTATATAGAAGAAGAGCAAAACAGTAGTTGCCAAGGCTTAAGAATGCTTTGGGGGAAGGAATGGGTATGACTATAAAGGAGTAATACGAGGAAGAAAGGTTTTTGTTGTAATGGAACAATCCCATATCTTGATTTCAGTGGTAGTTAAAGCAATCCACACATGATAGAGCAACAGAGAACTACACACATATATTGTATTAGTGTCAACGTTGATCACATGCTGGATTGATTATACAGGATGTAACTATTGGAAGAAACTAGGTAAAGGGCACAAAGGCCTTCTCTATACTATCTATGCTGCCTCCAGTGAATCAATAATCGCTTCCAAATATTTTTTTTTAAACTCTAACTAAGCTCAAGTATAAGGCAAAATGCATTATATAAATACTAAAAGCAGTAATAGTAATAAATATCACATCTGACACAATGTCGTCTTCTGAATTTATAACACACCAATACATTTTGCCACGTTGGGTGTGTAGACAGCAGTTTAATTAGTCATCAGGTTCTCTTTGTATGTAGGAACATATTTCCTCCTGAAAGCCTATGAAGCAGACAGCACTTGGCGTTCTCAGTCTACCTCTTTACCTCTAAACAGCAAGTAGAACCCATGCGTTCTTGTTCCTGCACCTGCACAAAGGAATGCAGAGAGATGGAAGCCAAACTGCCAACACTCTCGTGCTCCAATAGCTACCAAAAACCCTCAACTCCAAAAATGTGAAAACTGCCTTACACTGACCCAAGATATTGACATTTCATGGGCCACCTGACACTCCCAAACTCCTAACATCTTCCCCATCGGTGTCAAAATGTAAACCTGTGTAAGGTGGAATCTCAGAAAGGACAGCTCAATCCACAAACCAAAGACCATGACCCAAAGGCTTAACAGGTCCTAATAACACTTGTCATACCTCTAGTACGATGATCTTATGGTTACTCTAGAGGTCAGAACTAGGCTTGGATAAATCATCTCAGTCAACTTGAAGGGGTAAATGATGGTGAAGTTTCCCTCAAAATCTTCTTTTAAAACAGTTTCTTTGATATGTATCTACTAAAACAGGAGATCCTAAGGTTTTGATCTTCTAACATAATCCAATCTCAGTCGGAGTGGACAACATATGTTATTTCACTCCTTTAGAGAACATTCTACTCCCTTGAACAACATCCAGACATTTAGTACTCAGGTATGCCTGGTAAATAGCGGACACTTTTATCATTGCCCAATGAGTTTGTATTTGCTAATCTTTTCATTCTCTCAAAGAGGCATATATTCAACCTAGAGTGTTTGTAATGAAGACCAGATTAATAAAACTTTTTCTGAGTCTTAATTGTAAAGACCAACATAAAACTACCCTAAGATCAACCCTAATCAAGAGTTCAGTTACTAACTAGTTTCTAAACTATGCATCTCCTATCATATCCCGTCTGCTTTTTCAGAATTTAATACACTGCCAACAAAACCTATGGGATGTGCCAGATGCTGCCTTTCTAGATGCTGATCTCCCTGGGAAAGAGCTCTGCCAGACAGAATGCTGTGAACAGAATTAAATCAAAGAGTTCCCATCCTGATTTTTGTATCACTCTATCCACATTGTTTTTCATGTGTTAATATATTCTAAAAAAGTAAAATATTTTTGCATTTTTATTTTCTAAGACTGAATAAAAAATTAAACCAATGCAAGTAATATGGATTAAATGCCTTTCTGAAGACAAAGTAGTTTCATTTTAATCCTGTTAGAGAATGGAGTCTGGAAAACTGCCCACAACAATAATTTTTTAATTTTAAAAAGAAAAAAGATACTTACAGCCAACCATCATCATGGCCACTGAAAACATCTTCTCCACATCTGTAGTAGGAGCTATGTTTCCAAATCCTATAGTTGTAAGGCTTGTCATGGTAAAGTAGAGCGAGGACACGTACAAAGAATCCTTGCTGGGTCCTCCTTCCCATATCCCTGCACTGGTGTTATATCGATAAGGAGTCCCAATGCTCAAGGCCAGCTGGTAGAGCCAACTGTCTATTTGGATGGTGTTCGTCACTTCATCAATCACCTCATAGTCCCCAATGCTATACCATATGCAGGCCAGCCAGTGGGCAACCAGTCCAAACACACATACCAGGAGCACAAGGACTGCTGCTCCATACTCCAGGTAATGGTCCAATTTCCTAGCCACACGGCCCAGTCGCAAGAGCCGCACCACTTTCAAAGAACTGAAGAGACTGCTGATTCCCTAAAGAAAAGAAAAGAAATGACATGACCCTTTCAGAAAAGAAAAGGCTGGGAAACAATTCAATGGTTTACCTTTATGAACCTGATTGCCCATCTATACGCTAAGAACATACACATAATACAGCTCTGATTTTAAGTCAACAAAAATGCTGAAATGGTAAAGAAACTTTTTTTAAAAAGCAGATTTCTTGGGACGCCTGGGTGGCTCAGTTGATTGGACGACTGCCTTCGGCTCAGGTATGATTCCGGAGACCCGGGATCGAGTCCCGGATCAGGCTCCCAGCTCCACGGGGAGTCTGCTTCTCCCTCTGACCTTCTCCTCGCTCATGCTCTCTCACTGCCTCTCTCTCAAATAAATAAATAATAATTTTAAAAAAGCAGATTTCTCCCACCAAGAAATAAGATACTTCTGAATTATTAAATAAGACAACTTTTCATTAGCTAAGGGAGATCCAATCTGTCTTCATAAGTGAAGTATAAATAGCACAGAGAAAAACCAAAGGAGAAAATTACTCAAATGTAATATATACAGAGTATAGAAATAGGATGATGAAACCAGTCCTTTTACTATGTCTTCCTATAAAACTTATCCTCTACTCAAAAACATTTATATTTATTTCTCACTTTACAATAACCATGAGCACCAAACTTTTGAGAAAGGAATCCCAATCTTACTGGCAAGCAAACAGGAAATGCTTCTGGGCATGTGGGGAGAATGAGCAGGTGCCATTGTTGTTTCTACTACCTCTTACCATGACTACTCACAGTCATACCAAGCACTAAATTTGTAGAGTTCTGAAAAAGTTAAGAGTTGAACATAGAATGGGTACATAATCTACAAAATCCTATCATTCCCTAACAATAGTCATAGAAAAGAATACCATAAGGGAGCAGGAGCAAGGTAATTCATATTTTGCTGAGAAGCTTAAATCCAATACATTATCCAAATGAATACAGCCTACAGTTTCTTCAAACACTGGAAGTCCCATAGTAATTTTTTTTGGAAGCATATAATAAGCCATGTGGGAAAAGAGGATAAATACATTCTTGATGCAGGGAGGTGAGACAGAGCTGTGATCAGGAAGCCTCTCATTGGACCATCACTTCCAAACCTCATGAGGTCTATGACTCCGTTATTGCCAATTCTTTCTCCCGGGGGGAGACAAGGAGTCTAGCATAACTCACTCTGAGCTTCCTTACGACCAACACAGAGGAATTGGTTGGGGTAATGGGACAGATATGACATTAGTAAGACACTGATTTTGACATCAAAAGGTTTTTGATAGTTAAGGTGAAACGGTTAAGAATTTATTTGGTTGGGATGCCAGGGTGGCTCAGTTGGTTAAGCGTCTGCCTTCAGCTCAGGTCATGATCCCAGGGTCCTGGGATTGAGTCCTACTTCGGGCTCATTGCTTAGCAGGGGAACTGCTCCTCCCTCTGCCTACTGCTCCCCCTGCTTGTGTTCTCTCTCTCTGACAAATAAATAAAATCTCTAAAAAAAAAATGCATTTGGTTATATTATACTCCATATGGTAGCATATGACTAAGATATTTCAAAATAAATATTTGAAAGAGAGAGAACAAAGAGAAGTAGAAACAAGAGAACTTGTGGAAACGAAAGTAGCAGGAACATTTTGACAGTTTTCTGTCTCAGGCTCAATACCTTAGGTCTGGCTCTATTTCAGTTCCTACCCTCAAATGCTGTGGCATCAATGCAGTATTAAAATAAATTCTCATTTTGCTTGAACACTTGAGGGGAGAAAACAGATACTGAACTTCAAGCGGTAAAAAAAAAGGAGAATTATGAAAATTCAGAAGACGAAATGGTAGAATTCAGTGACACGAGATCTTGAAAGGTAAGAAGATTCAAGACAACTTGGAAGCTTTCAGAAATGGAACCTTGTAATCACGAACAACAAAGAGACAAAAATAAGCATTTATTAAGCACTTCTATAAGCCAACCTCTGAGTTAGGCCCTCGGGGCACTAAAATAAATATGCCTCATTTCTGCTCTAAAGAAACCCATAGTCCAAATGCACGACAAACTCAGAACTAAGTTAAAAAATAAGCCTGGTGCTGCTGTGGATGTTGTTGTCTAGTTAGCTTGAAATTTCAAACGGACTATGAGATACTTCTGATAAAGTACTGCACAGAAGGGGCACCTGGGTGCTTCAGTTGGTTCGGCATCTGATTCTTGATTTCAGGTCATGATCTCAGGGTCATGAGATCAAGCCCCATGTTGAGCCCTACACTGGGCTCCATGCTGTGTGTGAGGCCTGCTTAAGAGTCGCTGTCTCCCTCTCCCTCTGCCCCTCCCTGCCTCTCCCTCTTTCTCTCTTAACACATACACACAGACACACACACACACACACACACACACACACACACAAACTGCACAGAATAGTCATTTCTACCTGAATTTTTTTTTCCTCTAAAAACAAAGAGAAGAAAAAACAGAGGAAATATTTATTCTCACTCAAACTAATAAAACAGACACCACTCTCAACCAGAATGCAGAGAATCAGGACCTACTAGGATTAGGTCCAAATGCTGGGAGGGCACGCTCCCCTGATCTCTGACACAGGCCGAGCTCTTCAAAAGGAGCTGGTCCACCCTGAAAGTTACCTGCTCAGGACCCCACTTCATCAAAAAGCACCATTCTCATGGCCATGTCCAACACTACTTGAACATCACAAAAGATTCTGTAAGTACTATAAACTCTGCCGCAGGTTCTGTGAACCACTCCCTCCTGGGTTTTACCAACTCTCCAACTAACATCTCCTTCAAAATCGTTTTCTAGGGATACCCCGCTCCATGTTTCTGTGATGTGTTAGGGTTCCCATCATGATCATCCTCAGCCCTCAGCCCATATGCCTGATTCAACCGACTTCTGTAAATGGAATTTACCAGTCTACTTCGTAGCACAAAACCGTCTCCTGACTTACTGATACAGAAGCCAAACACCCACTATATATCTGTTTAAATATCTCACAGATGTTCAAAAGGTAACTGGTCCCAAAGGGAATCCCTTGCTCCTACTGAATGAGTTCTCTATCCCCTACTCTCGTGAGTGACATCGCTACCTGCCCCAACCCCCAGACGTAGGGCTGAGCCTCCTGCCACATCCAGCTGACTATCAAGTGTTATCAAAGGATGTAAGTAAGTGCTCAAAATAAATCTACTTAATAAATCTCTCAAAAATTCCCCTTCTTTCCTATTCCCAAGGCCTTGTTCTGATCATGACTTCATGTTTTTACTTACTTGTGTAGCAGGAAAAGCCTCTCCAATCAGCCACCTTAGCTCTGCTCCTACTTCCTTTAATTCACAGATCACACTATACAGGCTACGAGTCTGATGTATATTTAAATCATATCTATTTATTACTGTCACTCTCCAATCTTTAATGTTACCTCACACCTATAGGGTTAAGTATTAACTCCTCACCATGACATGCAAAGCCCTTCAGAATCTATTATCTGCCTATCTGGTCAGCATCTCTCCCACCAATTCCTCCTCCTTCCTTCTATGTTCCAGCCACAATCAGCTATGCATAGTTCCCAGGGGCCCATCTGTTTCACCTCATGTTACTAGTTGCTCCTTCTTTAAGGGTTTGTCCCTCCCACTCTCTTGGTGGCTAGCATCTTAATTACAGTAAATGACAAACACTGTCTCCTCTGTGTGCATTTCCCCGACATCTCCACCATCTCCCACCATCTTCATTGACATACCTTCATCTCCCCCGCCGTGAGAGTTAAGAGTTCTTCCTTTATGTTATCATATACTCTTTGCACATTTCTATCACAAGAAGTACCACAAAACACCTTTTTACAAATCTAGCTTGCATGCATGACATTTTAGGAAACTCTAGACCCCTTGAAGAATATATCTAGTGTCAATTACAAAGCTCTGTCAATGGTAATATGCTCAACAGTCAATACATTCAATGAATGTATGAAAAGACTTACACAACACAAGCAAATGTGGATGGAGTAAATTTAGGGAGGGATAATTAATAATAGACACAATGTGATTTAATAGTAAGTTATAGGCAACAAAACAGGCAATGTAACTTTGAGTTACGTTAATAAAGACACGGCAAGGAGTAGGAAAAAGAAATTCTCCTTAACTAATGACCACCACAAGTGTAGGAGATACATAATATATATTCAGCAGAGGACTGCCAAAAAAAAAAAAAAAAAAGAACTCAGAAGAATACCATATTGGGAAATATGGAAGGAAATGGAAAAAAGGAGACCGGGCATCATAATTGTGTTAAAATACACAGGGTCCTGATGAGAGTTAAGCTCATTCTGCATAATCCTCAGGAGGTAACCTGAATCATAGTTGGAGCTACAGGGATAGAAGGACACAATAAAGATTTTATCAAGCCTGTACCACACACTTCCACGCAGTAAACCAACCAGAAAGCAAGATCAATCACTGCTACTTAGAAAAGACAATCACAATAATATTGAACACTTACTACAGCCCGGCTACTGTTCTAACTGCCTTATATGCATTAACTAATTTAATCTCCAACACAATCTGATGTGGTAGGTATCATTATTAAAATATAGCCTGGGGCACCTGGGTGGTTCAGTCAGTTAAGCCGCTTACTTTTGGTTTTAGCTCAGGTCATGATCTCAGGATCATGAGATTGAGCCCCCAGGTAGGTCTCCATGATCAGCAGGGAGTCTACTTGGAATTCTCTCTCTCCCTCTGCCCCCCACCACCCAACTTGTATGTTTGCATGCACCCTCTCTAAATAAATAAATAAATCTTTTAAAATTGTTAATTTAAAAAAAACCATAGCCCAGAAAGGTTAAGTAATTTGACTAAGTTCACACAGCTATTAAGAGAGGCTGTCTGACTATTAATACAGGCAGTCTGACTCCAGACTCCCTGCTTCTAAGCACCTCACTATCTGACCTCAGTCTGAAACTCTGTATTATACCTAGAGCACAATGTGTAATTTAAGTACATTAGTACCTGCAATACTAGCTTATATGTGGCCACTCTCTACAAGACTGAATAAAGGAGATGAAATACTTTGCCACCGTCTTCTCCCCACCCAGGCACAGCCATGGCCCACTGCAGGGGTATGTGGAGGCCCTAGAACTCTGTAGAGTCTGCAACTCTGTAATATGGACAAACTCACTGCATCCCCACAACAGCAGGATTCCTATCTCCATTGTTCATATGAGGACACTGAAGCTCAGGCATAGTAAATGACTTGTCCAAAGTCAGAGAGCTAGGAATGAATGGAAGCATCGCTCAGACCTAGTCCCTCAGATTCTTAGTGCATTTCGCACAACAACCAATGGCTGTGCAGTCTTCCTGTCCTTACCCCCAACAATCTGTGCCATATTCATCTTTCTAATTCACAGTACCCTTCAGGGACTCATCACAGCTATCACATTAACCACAGTATCCAGTGTAGGCCTTCAGGGTTCCCAGGCCCACCTCCATCTGCACTGCCAAGAAATTCCCCACCATGCCTCTGCATAGCAATAGTGCTCAGAAAAAACCAAACTCCTGTTTGCTCCCAAAGACAACCCCAAAATTTCACCTTTGAATCTGTCCAGAGAGTTCCCTTCAACTACTTATAAAATCAGAAACTGTTATTCAAAGTGAATAATATGCAAATGGGCAAGTCTGCTTTATTTGGAAAGTTGTTTTAACTTTCTCTTTCTCCACTGTTTTGTATCAAAGGGAATTTAATGCAATCATTATAACCAAAACTCAAAGTGAAATGACTTGCTTTTAAAATGTGATAGAATAATAACTAACCTTCAAGAAAGCAGGAATGAATATCCAATGGAAAAAAGACCCCAAAAAACTGATGAAATACTTAAAACTTGAAATAACGCGGAACGCCTGGGTGGCTCAGTTGGTTAAGCAGCTGCCTTCGGCTCAGGTCATGATCCCAGCATCCTGGGATCGAGTCCCGCATCGGGCTCCTTGCTCGGCAGGGAGCCTGCTTCTCCCTCTGCCTCTGCCTGCCACTCTGCCTGTGCTCTTTCTCTCACTCTCCCTCTCTCTCTGACAAATAAATAAAATCTTTAAAAAAAAAAAAAAAAAAACTTGAAATAACGTAAATGTCCTCCAGTATAGTGGTAAATACATAACCACACGTTCACTCAATGGAATGCTACCCCAAAATAAACAAGAACAGACTATCTATATACCACAACAAGAATGAATCTAAAAGGAATCATGTTGAGAAAAACAGACTAGATACAAAAGGTTACATACTATATGATTTCCTATATAAAAAGTATAAAAATAGGTAGAACTCTTCTATGGAATTAGAAGTCAAGATAGTGGATCCCTTTATTAGGGGAGTAGTAGTGCCTATGAGGGGCATGAGGAGGACTGTAGGGTTCTGGAAACATTATGTTTCTTAATAGGACTAGTGATTATTAGGTGTGCTCACTTTGTGAAAACTCTTTGAATGTCACACTTAAAATTGTCATTTTAAGTATGTTATGTTCTGGAAAATCCAGCAGTCACTGCTGTGTTGTTAACATGTCTTCACAGAACATTATTCAGATTAATGATTTCTTCTGCATCACAAGATTTTTTTGAGGAGGGGGAGTCATATTAAAATTAGAGGCTTTCCTTATTTATGACTCACTCTCACCTTTAGATTGGGTCACAACTGTATTTAATTCCTTGTTTAAATTTGAATTTCACGCATAGAATAATACTGGACACTTCTGAAGGCCGATCCTCAAAAAGTGCCCTCCTTCTGAACTACCACCTTTTGATAACAACATCTTGATTCTGTACTTTCTACCAGTTCTATCTGCTCACTCATTGCTTCATTTCACTCCACACTTTCCAGTACTCCTGTGCCTTCCTCTGAAGCCTACCAGTTTTCTGCCTCCATCCCCACCTCTGAGCTCTTAGATACAAATCCCTGGGGTCCCACAGGTGGAAGAGAATATCAAACACATGAAATGTAAGAGAGAACACAGCAAGGCTAGTGGAGAACCTTCAGGCATCAGCCTTCTACCTTTCCAGCTAATTTCCTTACTTGACAAGCCCCTCAGGCCACAGGAGCACAATAAACAATATCCAGGAGACATCTCTGAGTTCTCAGTTCCTGCATTTTCAATGGATTTCCACATTAAAGAGATGTGGGATGCTATTAGCATAAAAACAATGTATTTCAAAGATAAAGCCATTTAAAACACAAATCGATGCTCTCATTGCATCATCACTAATGACAGTAGGCAAATGCCTCAGCTAATATTTTCTCCTACTTTCTTCCCTTCTTGCTCTATAAAGAGAAAAGGGATGATCCAAGAACTTTCTTATCCAAGGATACATGACAAATAAGTGGGAGTGACAGCAGAAACACAGCTTTGTTATACCCCATGCACAGTGTTTCACCTACATCTTGCATTCCCACACACAGGATGTTGTGGTAGATTGTTTGCAAGGAGCAAAAAAGAAGACTGTGGTTATTTTCCTTCCTGTATCCACACCCTTTGGCAATGTGACTTTGCAACTCCTACCTTCAAGAGATGAGATCTATTTCCCCAACCCTTGAGCCTGAGCTGGCCTTAGGACTTGCTTTGGCCAACAGCACGTGGCGTAAGTGACACTGTGCCAGTTCTAAGCCTAGACCTCAAGAAGGATAGCACCTCTACTCACGGTCTTGGAAGCCAGACTACTGGCTATGTGAAGAAGACCTATAAGGCTTTTGAATAATGAGAAACCAAAGCAGCAGCCCTCTGAGTCATCCAACTGAGCCATCCCAGATCTGTCAGCTACCAAGCAACTCAGCAATCTACCACAGATGCATGGGTAAACATAGGTGAGATAAGTTAAATCTAGCCCAAGTTAGCAGCACCACTTAATGGAGTCAAAGACTTGTGAGTTTTAAAGAAATGGTGGTTGTTACTATCCACAAAGTTCTGGAGTAGTTTCTGATGCAGGGAGAAAAGCTAACTGATACAAATGTGGGGAAAACATGTATGTTTTATGTATGTAGAATTTCAGACTTGGTATGACTTAACAATGGGGACAACATATACACCTACTAGATATAAAGGTCCCATTTTAACAAGATTATCCAATATAGGTAAGATATGGGTATGTAAAATAAAGTTTAATATACAAATGCTAGATATAATTTATCTTTTATATTGGGAAATGTGTTACTATTTTGCTTTGAATAGATTCGTGCCAATGACTATTCCATGAAAATAGAGAACTCAAAGTTATTACTTCACATATTTCCTAAACATTTTTCAAATCCAACCTCACCTAAAATTTTCCCTTCCTCTAGGTAACTTTATTACCCATGTAGATGAGACTTCCAATACCTTGGCTTCACAGTTTCTTTACCAATTCCTCTCCAATAATCTTTCCACTTTTCCTCAGACACCCAATCACATGGTCATAATCTGAAATTTGTCATATTCTAAATGTTTTTCTAGCTCTGAAGTCTTGAACTCAACCTCCCAGTTATCTGACCATTTCCTCTTCTCTGTTGAGCTAACTGGTCCAATTACAGCTGCAATAGTAGATCAACCTTATTGAAACTCCAGTCCACCAACAGATCTACTTTTTATCAGTCTGTCAGCTCTCTCCATTTTCCACTATCTTCTTTATGCAGCCCCATAATGGCAATAACACTATACACCCTTACACCCTGAATTCCTTAACATCTCTGTCTCTTCATTATAACTTCTATCAAAATCCAAATCCTAGCTCAATTATCAGCTTTCTTCATCCCTGTGTTAACAGTCAAGAAAGTCATAATGGACTTGATGGACCATGTGCTGGTGAAAGTTAAGAAGATTCAGGAATGAGAGCCATGAGACAAGCAAAGGAGAAGAGAAAGTAAGAATTCCATCAGTTAATAAAAAACAGGAAAGGATATCAACAGGACTAAGTGAATCATACTAACAGTGGAACACTCAGATCTACAAATTCTGGAAAAATAGAAGAGCAGAGTGAACAGTCATGACCTCCAAAATTATTTTCTGAAAGTGGCCCTTTTCCAACAACCGTAATGATAATATGCAACAATATGGTGTTAAGGCTATAATAAAAAGATAAAGCAATCTCAAAGGAAGGCTGTGAGACACGCAAAAATGGTAGTCAAAGGGTAGCTCCCTTTGGTAAGCTTTTCCCTCCCTACCTAACTCTTCCACCAAGCAATCACTTCCAGGCTTGGCTGTGTACTGGGGCAAGGTTTCTACAGCTCTCATGGTCCAAGACCATATACCAGTTCCTAAGGTCCCTTTTCTTTTCCAAAATTCTGAAAAATGTCTGTCTTTATATTAAATCTCCCATCATTTCAGGTTACTTGAGTGTCTTCTTTGCAACAAGAACAACAAAATCTTAACCTGACAGCTACATTTAGCCCTGTACATGCTTTCTTACATGGCTCAACTGATCATCCATCATTACCTATCTCTTACTGCCCTGTATTATTTCTATGTAGAGAGCATCTGAAATTTTATATATACTTGTGAAATTTTCCATATATGTTTACTGTTTTTCCCCACCAGAATAAACACTCTGACAAAGACAGCCCTAACACAGCTTGATTAAACTTTAGACAGGCTTTTTCCTTGACTCTAGGCCCCTGACCTCCCTTTTCTTAGAGCATTTACTTTAGAAAGCTTCCAATTATAAACTCTTTCTCTGCCCCTTTGAGATATAAATCTTCTCCCATACTCTTGTCAGGGAGTCAAGCCAGGAATGTCTTTCTCAAGGACTTGGGAACCATCCCTTTGAAACTTATCAAGAACAATAGCACCCCTATCTCTCAGCTTCTGTGGGAGATTAGGAGCCTAACTTTGATAACAGCAATTAGCAAACACAGGTGGTTTAACCACATTGACTAACTCCTTCACCTTCTGTTTCAGCAAAGTTCAATCTCCCTCCTCTACTGCAATAGTCTTGAACAAAACCTTTCTTCCCATTCTTAACAAGTGTTTAGTGCGATTTCTCTTTGGCAGTTCCAAGAAGGTAGGGAGGATTTGTGTGCTTCTTCACTGCTGAGATTCCCAATATTTGTAATAAAGAATTAGCTCAATATATACCTGTTGAATGAATGAAGTCACACAGGCAATTTTTTTTTGCATTTAAAGGATGACTTTGAGAGAAAAATAAATCCCTGGATAAAGGACCTCAATGTGAGACAGGAATCCATCAGAATCCTAGAGGAGAACATAGGCAGTAACCTCTTTGATATCAGCCACAGCAACTTCTTTCAAGATATGTCACCAAAGGCAAAGGAAACAAAAGCAAAAATGAACTTTTGGGACTTCATCAAGACCAAAAGCTTCTGCACAGCAAAGGAGACAGTCAACAAAA
>PISX010025584.1:0-25930 GCA_004024625.1 Mellivora capensis | reverse complement strand
ATTTTGAATGTCAGTCTTGCTGGATAAAGTATTCTTGGCTGCATGTTCTTCTCATTTAGTGCCCTGAATATATCTTGCCAGCCCTTTCTGGCTTGCCAGGTTTCTGTGGACAGGTCTGACGTTATTCTGATGGGCTTTCCTCTGTACGTAAGGAGCTTCTTTGTCCTAGCTGCCTTCAAGAGAGTTTCTCTAGAATTATAATTTCTCATTCTTACTATCAGGTGTCTCGAGGTGTTTCAAGAATCTAAAATCTTGCGGGGGAGGGGACCATTCTGCCTCTAGTACATGAACGCTGTTTCCATTTGTGATATTTGGAAAATTTTCATGAAGAACGTGTTCGACAATATCTTCTAGACTTCTTTCTTTCTCTTCCCCTTCAGGTATTCCAATAATTCTCACGTTGGAATGTTTCATGGCATCATTTATTTCCCTGATTCTGTTTTCGTGGCTTCTAAGCTGTTTGTTCCAGGCTTCCTCCTGATCCTGTCTCTCTATCTGTTTGTCCTCCAGATCACTAATTCTATCTTCTGTCTCAGTTACCCTAGCTTTTAGAGAATTTAGATTAGATCGGAACTCATTGAGAGCCTTGTGAACATCATCCCTGGTGGCTTTCAGTTCTGCCCTAATACTGTGAATATCATCCCTGGTGGCTCTCATTTCTACTCTAATCAGTTCCATTTGGTCGTCCATGGCTTTCTCCAACTTCACTCTTGCCTGGATAATTGTTAGCCTGAATTCCCTTTCCGACGTAATGTCTATGTCGGCAGCCAATAGCTCTGTTGCAGAGGGCCCATCCTCTGAATTTTTCTTCTGTTGGGCATTCCTCCTCCTAGTCATTTTGGTGAGAGTTGGCTGAATGGTTCTAGCTGGATGTATAGACATTTGTGCAGTGAAGGTGCACCCTGGAATGCTTCTGAGCAATCAAGAGTCCCCACCCAAATGAAAGAAAAAAAAGAAAGAGAGAAAACAGAAAAAGAGAGAAAGAGATAGAGAGAGAGAGAGAGACAGGAAAAAGAAAGAAGGATAAAAGAGAAGGCTCAGCACAAATGGGCCCCAAGATAAGGTTTGTGAAGTATACAAACAAATACAGACAAACAAAAAGACTGATAAAAGCATATGACAAGAGAAGAAGAAAAAAGTATGTACATATATATGTAGAAGCAAAACAAAGAAACAAACAGACAAACAAACAAACCAAAAAAGACCCTCGTCCATAAGAACCCTAAGCATAAGATTTATAGACTACCAGGACAAACACAAGTATTCAAAAATACTGGTAGGAGAAAAAGATGGGAGAGTGGTTGTAAATTCTAATTGTGGGTGAGGAAGATTAATTTGCTTCTTCCTGGATGTATCTTGATATCTTTTTTAAAGGATACAACTTTCCTAAGATAACAGAGGATTAAAAATTGATTTACCTATAGGGGTAGCATTGATTGGGGAAAAGGAATTACCTTGAATTTTAACTCTATATGAATATTAGCAAATAAAAGTAAACAAAAGAATGATCTAAACTAAACTAAAGCGAAATTAAAAAAAAATAAAAGAATAAAAAAATAGAAAAGCAGAAGGAAAACATGGGTATATATATCAAAAAAGTTCAGGTTAAAAGGTTATTATGGAATTTGATGTACTGGATATCTCACTGTGATGGTAAATAGGCTAAAAAAATCTATATAAAAAAATAAAAAAGATTAAAAAAAAGTTAAAAAAATGAACCAGAATAGTGGGAACGAATTAAAAATTAAACGTATCTATGAAGTAGTAGTGATTGTTGTCTTCTCTGCCGGTTGGCTTTCTGGGGGTGGGGCCTGTCGTGTGGGTTTTCAGGCAGTGTTTCCTGAGTTAAGTCCTTTAGCCCCCCTCCAGGGGGTGGGCTCTGAGGAAACCAGTCCTTCAGGCTTTTGTTCTCTGGAGGTTTTTATGTCTGTTCATTTGTTTTCTCTCCCCTTGGCAGCTCCCGATGGTTCTTGGAGGTTTAGAGGAAAGCAAACTGCACCCAGACCTCCCTCCCAGAGAGAAGTCCCAGTCCGTTCCCCTGTGGGTGCTGCAGAGCAGGTTCCCAGTCGCGATCTCTGGGGACACCTGTGTGTCCTGCTTGTACTCAAAACCACAAGCGGCAGCTGTCTGGGCAGCTCCAGACCGCCAGAAAGGTTCCAAGCAGGGAAGGCACACAGAGATTTTCCCGCTGGCCCGACCTGGGAGCTTTTTGGGTCCTAGAAAGCCTGGCTGGCGCCCGCGCGCCTCTCTGGGGGAGGAGGTGGAGCGCGTCTCAGGCTCTGCTAGCGTGGCGCAGTGCATGCAGTGGGGACTGCAAAAGGCTGTTTCTGTTCCGCGAGGGTCCCAGCCCCTGCCACCCACCAAGCGCCCTTAGGAGGTCTCCTCCCAGCTCAGGGAGGGCGCAGGACCTGGTTTCTCCGCCACACTCTCTCTGGCTCAGCGCCAGGGGTGTCTGTCCTCCCTGGGGGGCTTAAGCCCCTGTCCCTAACCGTTCCACTTCCCACAATTTCCCCCTGCGATTCTTTTCTCTTTTTGAGTGCTTTCTATCAGACTTCAAGTTAATGCTGGTCCCCAGTAGTAGGGCACTCTCATATTGGGGTATTACTTCCCAATGCATCTCCTCTGGTGGCTCCCTCCCCATTTTGTTTATCTTCCAATACCAGTCCGGCGTTCCCATTCCACTTTACCTGCCTACTGCCGTCTTCTGCCCCTGTAGAGATCCTGAAGTGTAGAATTCTGATCTCAGGCTGATTTCATGAGTGATCGGAGTTCCTTGGTAGGTAATCAGCTCACTTTAGGGGACAGGTTGAACCAGAGCCTCCTCCTAGTTCCCCGCCATCTTCTCTCCCCTTGAACCAAAAATTCTTAAGCAGGATGGTCTTTAGCTCCCAAGTGTTTGAATTTCTTCAATTCTTTTCTTGTGATTGGGTTCCAGTTTCAGATCACTAGGGTCTGAGAATATGCAGGGAATAATCTCGGTCTTTAGGTATCTGCTGAGACTTGATTTGTGATCCAGTATTTGATCTATTCTGGAGAAAGGTCCATGTGCATTCAAGAAGAATGAGTATTTTGTTGTTTTGAGGTGGAATGTTCTGTATATATTTATGAGGTCCATCTTATCTGTCATTGAAAGCTCTTGTTTAGGGGTGCCTGGGTGGCTCAGTGGGTTAAGCCTCTGCCTTCGGCTCAGGTCATGATCTCAGGGTCCTGGGATCAAGCCCCACATCAGGCTCTCTGCTCAGCGGGGAGCCTGCTTCCTCCTCTTTCTCTGACTGTCTCTCTGCCTACTTGTGATCTCTCTGTCAAATAAATAAATAAAATCTTTTAAAAATAAAAAAAAGCTCTTGTTCGTTGATTTTCTGCTTAGATGATCTGTCTATTGATGAAGTACAGTGCTGAGGTATCCTACTATTGGTGTATTGTTTTCAGTATGTCTCTCTATTTTGGTTAACTGTGGCATATATACTTGACTGCCCCCATGCTGGGAGCATAGATATTTATAATTGTTAAATCATCTTGTTGGATAGACACTTTTAGCATGATATAATGTCTTTCTGCTATGAGAATTGCTACCCCAGCTTTCTTTTGAGGTCCCTTGGCATGAAAAATGTTTCTCCATTCCTTCACTTCTAGTCCAGATGTATCTTTAGGTTAGAAATGAGTCTTCTGTAGACAGCTTATGGATGGGTCATGCCTTTTATCCAGTCTGCAACAGTGTGCCATTTGATGGGAGCATTTTGGACATTCACATTGAGAGTGTTTATTTAAAGATATGATTTTATTGTCATCAGGTTGCCTGTGAAATCCTTTTTCCGATAGAATATCTCTGTAGTGCTGTGAAGTGTGTAAACCTGGCGATTCACAGACCTGTACACCTTGGGCTAATAATACATTCTATGTTTATAAAAAATAAAATTAAAATGCCCAGTAGTGCAATTGCAGGGTCCTAGGGAAGCTCTCTTTTTAACTTCTTAAGAAATCTCCACACTGGGGCGCCTGGGTGGCTCAGTGGGTTGAGCATCTGCTTTGGCTCGGGTCATGATCTCGGGGTCCTGGGATCCAGCCCCATATTGGGCTCTCCGCTCAGCGGCGAGCCTGCTTTCACTTCTCGCTCTGCCTCCTTGTGATCTCTCTCTCTCTCTCTGTCAAATAAATAAGTAAAGTCTTTAAAAAAAAATTCTCCCTCTGCTCTTTCCCTTTAAAAGAAAAAAAAAAAATCTCCACACTGTTGTTCCCCAAAGTGGCTGCACCAACTTGTATTCCCACCAACAGTGTAAGAGGGTTCCCCTGTCTCCACATCCTCTCCAACACACGTTGTTTCCAGTCTTGCTAATTTTGACCATTCTTACTGGTGTAATGTGGTATCTCAATGTGGTTTTAACTTGAATTTCCCTGATGGCTAGTGATGATGAACATTTTTTCATGTGTCTGATAGCCATTTGTATTTCTTCATTGGAGAAGTGTCTGTTCATATCTTCTGCCCATTTTTTGATATGATTATCTGTTTTGTGTGTGTTGAGTTTGAGAAGTTCTTTATAGATACTGGATATCAACCTTTTGTCTGTACTGTCATTTGCAAATATCTCCTCCCATTCCGTGGGTTGTCTCTTTGTTTTGTTGACGGTTTCCTTTGTTGTGCAGAAGCTTTGGATCTTGATGAAGTCCCAAAAGTTCATTTTCACTTTTGTTCCCTTTGCCTTTGGAGACATATCTTGAAAGAAGTTGCTGTGGCTGATATCAAAGAGGTTACTGCCTATGTTCTCCTCTAGGATTCTGATGGATTCCTGTCTCATGTTGGGTTTTTTTTTTATCCATTTAGAGTTTATCTTTGTGTATGGTGTAAGAGAATGGTCGAGTTTCATTCTTCTACATATAGCTGTCCAAATTTCCCAGCACCATTTATTGAAGAGACTTTCTTTTTTTGCACTGTATATTTTATCCTGCTTTGTCAAAGATTATTTGACCATAGAGTTGAGTGTCCATATCTGGGCTCTCTACTCTGTTCCACTGGTCTACGTGTCTGTTTTTATGCCAGTACCATGCTGTCTTGGTGATCACAGCTTTGTAGTAAAGCTTGAAATCAGGTAACATGATGCCGCCAGTTTTATTTTTGTTTCTCAACATTTCCTTAGCGATTCGGGGTCTCTTCTTATTCCATACAAATTTTAGGATTATTTGCTCCAGCTCTTTGAAAAATACCGGTGGAATTTTGATCGGAATGGCATTAAAAGTATAGATTGCTCTATGCAGTATAGACATTTTAACAATGTTTATTCTTCCGATCCAAGAGCATGGAATGGTCTTCCATCTTTTTGTGTCTTCTTCAATTTCTTTCATGACTGTTCTTTAGTTCCTTGAGTACAGATCCTTTACCTCTTTGGTTAGGTTTATTCCCAGGTATCCTATGGTTCTTGGTGCTATATTAAATGGAATCGATTCTCTAATTTCCCTTTCTGTATTTTCATTGTTAATGTATAAGAGAGCCACTGATTTCTGTACATTGACTTTGTATCCCGCCACATTACTGAATTGCTGTATGAGTTCTAGTAGTTTGGGAATGGAGTCTTTTGGGTTTTCCATAAAAAGTATCATGTCATCTGCGAAGAGAGAGAGTTTGACTTCTTCCTTGCCAATTTGGATACCTTTTATTTCTCTTTGTTTTCTGATTGCTATTGCTATGACTTCTAATACTAAAAATAGAGCGTCCCTATGACCCACTACTGGGTATTTAGTCCAATGATACAGATGTAGTGAAAAGAAGCGCCATCTGTACCCCAATGTTTATGCAGCAATGGCCATGGTCACCAAACTGTGGAAAGAGCCAAGGTGCCCTTCAATGGACAAATGGACAAGGAAGATGTGGTCCATATACACTATGGAGTATTATGCCTCCATCAGAAAGGATGAATACCCAACTTTTGTATCAACATGGATGGGACTGGAAGAGATTATGCTGAGTGAAATAAGTCATGCAGAGAGAGTCAATTATCATATGGTTTCACTTATTTGTGGAGCATAACAAATAACACGGAGGACATGGGGAGATGGAGAGGAGAAAGGAGTTGAGGGAAATTGGATGGGGAGATGAACCATGAGAGGCTATGGACTCTGAAAAAGAACCTGAGGGTTTTGAAGGGGTGGGGGTGAGAGGTTGAGGGAGCCAGGTGGTGGGTATTATGGAGGGCATGCATTGCATGGAGCTCTGGGTGTGGTGCAAAAACAATGAATTCTGTTACACTGAAAAGAAATTTAAAAAAATAAAATAAATAATTTAATAAAAAAATACTGTGTCTGTAAATTTTTGATCTATATCACTCTTGGAATCTTTCTTCTTTTATAGAAACCCCCACCCCCTTAATATTTCTTGCAGGACAGACTTTGTGGTCATATATTCTTTTAGTTTCTGCCACTCTTGGGAGCTCATTGTCTCTCCAACCATTCTTATTTACAGCCTTACTTGATAAAGTATCCTTGGCTGCATGTTCTTCTCATTTAGTACCCTGAGTATGTCTTGCTATCCCTTTCTGGCTTGCCAGGTTTCTGTGGACAGGTCTGATGTTATTCTGATGGTCCTCTCTCTGTACATAAGAAAAGTCTTCACTCTTGCCACTTTTAAGATTGTTTCCTTGGCTCTAAGATTTGCAAATTGCACTATTATATGTTGTGGCACTCGTCTGTTCCCATTGATCTTGGGAAGGGTCCTCTCTGTCTCTGGGAAAGGAATGCTTCTTTCCTTTCCCAGATTAGGGAATTTCTCAGCTATGATTTCTCAAGTGTATTTTCTAGACCTCTCTCTCTCTCTCTCCAACCCCTCAGGGATCCAAATAATTCTGATATTGGAATGTTTCATTGCATCACTAATCTCTCTGATTCCTTGGGTTTTAATTTGTTTTTCCCATGCCATCTCAATTTCCTTCCTTTTTAAAAATATTTTATTTTTTTTTATTTGACAGAGAGAGAGAGATCACAAGTGGACAGAGAGGCAGGCAGAGGGAGAGGGGGAAGCAGGTTCCCTGCTGAGAAGATGTGGGTCTCCACCCCAGGACCCTGAGAGCATGACATGAGTCAAAGGCAGAGGCTTAACCCACTGAGTCACTCAGGTGCCCCATTTCCTTTTTTTCTATCATCTTATCCTCTATCTCAATAATTCATTCTTCTGTCTTTTTTACTATGGAAGTCAAAGTATCCAGTTTAAACTGCATTTCATTCATATCATTTTTAAATTCTGCCTGATTATATATCATGTCTGCTCTTGGAGAGTCTATATTCTTATTAATATTTTTTTCAAGCCAAGATATATTGCCTTGATAATTGTTACTCTGAAGTCAACTTCTGACATCTTGGTTTTATCTATATCCATTATTTCTGTGGCAGAGACCACCGTCTCTGAATCTTTCTTTCGTTGGGGGTTTCTCCTCTTAGTCATTCTGTTGAGGGGTACTTGAGGGAATGTAGAGAATCCAAGTTATTGACCACAATCCCAGCAAGATGCGCCTGTTTTAAAGGGACCTTAGTGTTGTCGGCCTCTTGTTCTTCCAGCCTGTCTTCTGAGGGATAGACCTGCCATGCTGTTACTCAGGCAACCCCATTCGGACAGAGTTGCCCTGCCTTCTGTGTGTGTGGGATGGGCTCCGTGAAACCAGTTTGGGGCGGGGGACTTTGGTTCTCTGGTGGCTTTCCCTGGTGGCTTTCTGCATCTCTTCAGAGATTCAGAGCAGAACTGACCTCATCTGAACCTCTGCCTCGGACCAGAGATATTACAATCTAACCTTCACTGAACTCTCCAGGCTATACTGTCTCCATTTCTGTCTGTGCTGCTAAAAACTACAGTGTCCTGAGGTGTTCACCCCACAACAGAAGTCCCAGCCCTGGCTTCCAGGTCTGGGCACATCTCTGCCCTTTGTGTTTCTAAAACCACAAACCACTCCCAGTTTGATGACCTTAACTCTTTTCCCCACTGCTACCATTCTGCGTGCAAGTCTGCGCCCAGTCCACAGCACAGGAGGCTTTTGCATTCTCAGCACAAGATCACGGATGCTCCTTCTCCCTTCCATTTATCTTCTGATATCTGCCTGCATAATCACAGCTCCCTAGTTCACACCTCCAGGCAAACTGCCAGAGATATTCTGTTTGTAGAGATTCAGATATATCTTTGAACATCTCAGGCTGATTTTATGGATGTTCATAATGGTCTGGCAGATACCCAGCTCAATTCAGGGGACTGATCAAAATAGGGTTCCTTACTCCTCTACCATCTTTTCTCCTCCCTAAACTATTATTTCTATGCTGTATCTCCACAAGCTCTTTCTCATGCTGTCTTTATTGTGGGGGGGGTCATCTTCTTATAAAACTCTGGGAAATCAGAGCTGAGCCCCTAATTCCCTAACTTCTATAACTTAATGCTCAGTGGTCATAAAACGTCATGTAATTTGGTCCCTTTAGTTTTTAAAGCAAATATTTTGGGGACTGGTGTTCCCCATGTGAGCTCCCCAGTGTGATATTCAGTTCTTTTCCCTTCTCCATGTCATGGCTCCCTCCTGCTTACAAATGGCTCTGTCCATTTTGCTCCTCACTGTTTCTCTGTCCTTCCTCCCCTCTTCCATATGACTTCTTCTCTACCTTTAGTAGTGGATTTTTTTTCTGAGAGACTTCAGGTCATTTCCTGGGTTATTTATACTGATGTGAGTGTCATCTAGTTGTATCCATAGGTGAGGTGACCTTGGGTCATTTTACTCTTAAATCATGCCCCCCCCCCAGAAAATGTGCCTTAGAATTACACTTTAAACTTTTATTTCAAGAGTCATTGCTTATTTAAAATAAATGAAAATTTTTTCTAGTTCTATGTATACACATACCCACACAACAATAACAGGGTAATCTTACAAAGCTCACTTCATAATGACAAGTCTTCATCATGATTCATGAACAAAATTATTTAAAAAAATGTAAAGATCTCTTTGCATTATTTTGGTATTAACAATAATGTTACTACTAAGGAGATACAGTGAAATACTTTTGAGAATATATTTTCCCCAAGAGAATGTACTTGGAGGGCACATTAAAATCTATGTCACAAAGTCTGATGTTTGACTATATCACAAAGTCTGATGTCTGATATGTAGAGTTCCTATATGTGGAATCATTGTTTTTAATTCTAATAAATAAAATCCAGTTGGAATACAATACCATTCATATCATAGAATGTGATGCAATCTTATCTGATGTATAAACAAGAAAGGTAATCCTATAAAACAGAGCTACATTATCTTTTTTTTATGCAGATTGAAAATAATTGCTTTTGAGTTATTTGTTGTGGTTTATTTTTATTAAATTTATTATTTAGATAATGTAAAAGTGAGTTCAAGTAAAATTAGAGCTATATTAAAGTCTCAGACATTTATCTTGTAGATGATCATTCTATCTAGATAATAGGGGCATTTTTCACAGTGTTTATATCTTTATTTATATTTCAAATTGTGTATTATTATTTAAATTATTTCATTAATTCACTACAACTGGGAGGTTCAGAAGTAAGAAATATATTGGGATAGTGAGCATACAAAGACTACAATTATTTTACCACTAAATAAAATCTAAGAATTTTGTAAAAGTTATATGGTTTTATACCACCATTTATATTTTTTAAGTTTTACTTGCCTATTAGAAAGAGACAGAGAAAGGGAAAGAGAGAGCGAGCACGTGTGGTAAGGAGGAGCAGGAGTAGGAGCAGAAGGAGAATAGAATCTTTTCTTTTTTAATTCCTTATTTAAATTCAATTTAGTTAACATATGCAGTATTATTAGTTTTGGGGGTAGATTTTAGTGACTCAATAGTTGCATATAACACCCAGTGCTCATTACATCAAGTACCCTCCTTAATGTCCATCACCTGTTTACCCCTTCCTCTGAACCATCCCCCCTCCAGCAACCCTCAGTTAGTTTCCTAGAGTTCAATGTCTCTTATGGGTTGCCTCCCTCTCTGTTTTTCACTTATTTTATTTTGCCTTCCCTTTCCCTCTGTTCATTAGTTTTGTTTCCTAAATTCCATATAATTGAAATCATATGGTGTGTGTCTTTCTCTGCCTGACTTTGCTTAGCATAAAAACCTCTACTTCTATCCAAGTCATTGCAAATGGGAAGTTTCATTCTTTTTGATGACTAATATTCCATTGTGTATATGTACCACATCTTCTTTATCCATATGGATGGACATCTGGGCTTTTCCCATATTTTGGCTACTGTGGTATTGCTGCTGTAAACACTGGGGTGCATGTGCCACTTCAAATCACTATGTGTGTATCCTTTGAATAAATATCTAATAGTGTAATAGCTGAGTCATAAGATAGCTGTATTTTTAAAATTTTTGAGGAACCTCCATACTATTTTCCAGAGTGGCTGTACCAGGTTGCATTCCTACCAACAGTGTAAGAGGGTTCCCCTTTCTCTGCATCCTCACCAACATCTATTATTTCCTGAGTTGTTAATTTAGCCATTCTGACTATCACACTGCAGTTTTGATTTACCTGATGCTAAGTGTTTTTGAACATCTTTTCATATGTCTGTTAGCCATTTCTATGTCTTCTTTAGAGAAATATCTTTCCATGTCTTCTGCCTATTGACTAGATTTTTGGGGCTTGGGGTGTTGAGTTTAATATGTTCCTTATAGATTTTTTATATTAGCCCTTTATCTGATAGGGCATTTTCAAATATCTTCTACCATTCCATAGGATGCATTTTAGTTTTGTAGATTGTTTCATTTGCTATGAAAAAGCTTTTTTATCTTGATGAAGTCCCAATAATTCATTTTTGCTTTTGTTTCCATTGCCTATGGAGATCTGTCTAAAAAGAAGTTGTTATAGCCTAGGTCAGAGGATTCTGCCTATGTTCTCCTCTAGGATTTTGATGGTTAACTGCCTCAATTTTAGGTCTTTCATCCATTTTGAATTTATTCTTGCATATGGTGTAAGAAAGTGATCCAGTTTCATTCTTCTGCATAAGGCGGTCCAATTTTCCCAACACCATTTTTTTAAGAGACTGGTTTTTCCATTGGATATTTCTGCCTGTTTTGTCATAGATGGGTTGACCATGGATTGAGCATCCATTTTTGGGTTCTCCATTCTGTTCCACTGATCTATGTGTCTGTTTTTGTACCCGTACCATACTGCCTTGATGATTACAGTTTTGTAATACAACTTGAAGTCTGGAATTCTGATGTTTCTAGATTTAGTTTTCTTTTTCAACATTCCTTTGAGTATCCAGGGTCTTTTCTCATTCCACACAAATTTTAGGATTTTTTTTCCAGCTTTGTGAAAAATATTAATGGTATTTTCATAAGGATTGCTTTGAATGTGTAGATTACTTTGGGTAGCATAGATATTTCTTTCAAAGATTTATTTGAGAGACAGGCATTGACAGCATGAGTGTGGAAGAGGTTGAGGGAGGAAAACTCAAGCAGACTCCCCACTGAGTGCAGAGCTAGATGACAGACCCAGTCCTATGACACATGAGATCGTGATCTGAGCCAAAATCAAGAGCTAAACACTTAACCAACTGAGACACCCAGGACTCCCCAGTAGCACAGATTTTTAAAAATATTTTTCCCACCCATGCACATGGAATGTTTTTCCATTTCTTTGTGTCTTCCTAAATTTATTTCATAAGTGTTCTATAGTTTTCAGAGTACAGACCTTCTAACTATTTGGTTAGGCTTATTCCTAGGTATCTTGCAGTTTTGGTGCAAATGTAAATGGGATTGATTCCTTTATTTCTTTTTTTTGTTGCTTCATTATCAGTGTTTAGAAATGCAACAGATATCTGTGCATTGATTTTGTACCCTCTGATTTTGCTGAATTTTTCTATCTTTGTACCAATTTTTTCGTGGATTATTTTGGGTTTTTTGCCTAGAGTGTCATGTCATCTAGGTTCCTCAAAAACTTAAAAATAGAACTACCCTACAAGCCAACAACTGCAAACTAGGTACTTATCCAAAGGATACAAAAATACGGATTTGAAGAGGCACAAACATTCCAGTGTTTATATCAACACTAAGAACAATAGCTAAATTATGGAAGGAGCCTAAATGTACATAAAATAATGAATGGATAAAGAAGTGATATAAATATACAATCAAATATTACTTAGCCATCAAAAATAATGAAATATTGTCATTTTCAATGTTGTAAATGAATCTAGAGTGTATTATACTAAATGAAATAAGTCACTCTGAGAAAGCAGATACTATGTTATTTCATTCAAATATGGAATTTAAGAAACAGAACAGATGAACATAAGAGATGGGAAGGAAAAATAAAATGTGATAAAAACAGAGAGAGGGGCGCATGGGTGGCTCAGTGGGTTAAAGCCGTTGGCTCGCATCATGATCCCAGGGTCCTGGGATCGAGCCCCACATCAGGGTCTCTGCTCAGTGGGGACCTGCTTCCTCCTCTCTGCCTGTCTCTCTCCCTACTTGTGATCTCTCTCTGTCAGATAAATGAATAAAATCTTAAAAATAAATCAGAGAGGAAAGGACACCATTAGAGTTTCTTAACTATAGGGAACAAACTGAGGGTTGCTGGAGGGGAAGCAAATGGGTGGATGGGCTAAATTGGTGATGGGCATTAAGAAGGACACTTGTGATGAACACTCTATTTATATGCAGGTGATGAATCACTAAATTCTATTCCAGAGAGCAACACTACACACTATGTGAACTAACTTGAATTTAAATAAAATATTAGAAGAAGAAAAGAAAGAAAAAGATGGTAAGCATCATTTTATCATTAGCAATATACAAATCAAAACTACTAAGAGATATTTCCACACACCAGTCAGAATAGCTAAAATTAAAACCACAAGATACCACATGTGTTGGGAAAGATGTGGAGGAAGGGAATGCTCTTACACTATTGGTGAGAATCAAAACTGGTGCAACCACTGTGGAAAAGAGTAAGAAGCTTCCTTAAAGTGCTAAAAATAGAACTACCTTATTATCCAGCAATTGCAATATTAGGTATTTCCCCAAAGAATACAAAAATACAAAATCAAATGGATACATACCTCATTATTTTTACAGCAGCATTATCTACAATAGCCAAAAGGGATGAAATCTTACCATTTACAATGACATGGATGGAGCTAGAGAGTATGCTAAGGGAATTAAGCCAGTTAGAGAAAGACAAATATATGATTGCACTGAAAGGTAGAATTTAAGAATAAAACAAATGAGACCAGAGAGAGAGAGAGAGAGATGGAAACCAAGAACCAGACTCTTAACTATAGAGAATAAACTGATGGTTACCAGAGGGAAGGTGAGTGGGAGGATGAGTTAAACAGATGATAGGTTATAAGGAGTGTATTTGTTCTGATGAGAAACAGATGTTGTACAGAGATGTTGAAATCACTATTTCCAGTTAACTAACTGGAAATTAAATAAAAGCTTAAAGAAATAGAATAGTCAAATATCAATCAATCAATAAATAAAAAGGAAGACAGATAAAAATAATAAAATGAAATGAGGTAATTTGTGGCATTATGTTTTTATCTGTTAAGTTATATTTACAGTAAAATAAATAAATAATTGTTGATTGTCTCAATTTTTTTTGTCCTTTTTTCTGATATTGGTGTCATAACCAGCATCTACCAGAAGTTTAATTTTATACAATTTTTACATATCTTATTCTTGATAAGTTTGTATTTGCATCATGCAAATTTTCTTTTAGAATTTTAGTATGTTCGTTTTAAGAATATAAATAAATATTTTAATAATATCAATAATATTCATTCCTTATAATAGAGAAAATAATTACTTATATGTTGAAACCCAGTTCATCATTGTCTTTCTGTTCTGGGTTAGGAAACATCAAGAATACTTTTAATAGTTTTTAATTTTTAAATCCTAACATGACTGGACTTCACAAAAAAATGTATTTTATGCATAGTTGATTTTATCTTATTTATCTTTGTGATCATTAACTTGGATTTCAAGACTCCTCACATAGGATGCATTCTAACATTTTCTCTAGAATAGATAATTTTTATATTTAGTGAACTACACTCACTTTATTTGCCTTCATTTTTCTATACTGAATGCCTCTGAGATTTCAAGGATAAAATCAAGAACACGTTATAAGTAGGACTTAATATTTTATGGATTTTGTAACTTTTACCAAAGTACCATGTTAATAACCAAAGTTTTGTTTTTCTACCATAAATATTTAAAAGTACAGAAACTTTAGAAGGTCCCTAAACCAAACAATATACAAGAATATAGAAAATACTGATTGGTTACAGTTTGGAAACCCTAATTTGTTCACTGATGCATAGGCTGAATTTTTCAGCCTGTTTTATTTTTGGATGTGGATTTATGAGACTGTGTTGTTGTTGTTGTTGTTGTTCTTTTCTCATAGGAGACACTGTAAAAGACTCAACAGGTGTTTAGTGGAGAGAAAAAAATATTCATAGGAAGAACACATGTATGAATTATTGGTTTGTATAGAATAAATTCATCACATTATCTTTTTTTAATGTTTCATAGTTTATCTGGTAACAGTCTATATAATTTAGTGTTATAAACTCCATAGAAGGGGTTTTGTTGCTCAGAAGAATAAAAGACAAAAATGTCTGTATGTTCTTTGGTGTAAAGAGAAATTATCCACCACAAATACAAAGGGATTTAGTAGAGGACTTGATCTTAAAAGCAAAAAAGACGGCAATTTAGGAGATTGGTTTTCATATTACATGTCAAAATAATCAAAAGTTTCAGTTATTTCAGTTTTATGAAATTATCATCTAGACAGACTGAATTTTCTAAATGTAATGAACTTTCTAAATGTAAATGAATCATCTTGACCCAAAGAGGAAATTTTAATAACTGAATTATATTGCCATCTTTACAATCTTCTAAAATTTAACCTAGTAATAAGTAGTGTTTTATAAATTTAACTTAACAAATTTATAGGAAAATATTTTTAAATTAGAATTATTATCTTTTTTTCAACTATCCTTCATCCTTCACCTTGCAGAAAATTAGAAAATATGTACGGAATTCTCTTTTGTTTAATTTTATATACTAATGAAGAACATTATTCAAGCTTTTAAAATTGTTGTTTTGGTTTGTTTTGGCTTATGAACCCAGACTTTATTATTGAGTCAGAATGTTAGAAAATTACAGTTTAGTTCATATAAAGAGGGGAAAGTGGAAAATTGGCTACAGAGGAATATACCACCATTTTAAAAAATTGATATTCTGAAAAGTCAAATATAATTACTTTTTTTTCATTTGTCTCACTAATTTTAACTAATTATAGTTTGCTGTGTATTATTTCATTGGAAATGGCCAGAGGAGGGCGTTTGGATGGTTCAGTCAGTTAAACATCCTGCTTTTGATCTCAGCTTAGGTCTTGATCTCAGGGTTGTAAGCTCAAGCCCTGCATTGTGTTCCACGCTGGGAATGGAGCCTAATTTAAAAAAAAAAGAAGAAGAAGACGAAAAAGAAGAAGAAAAGGAGGAGGCGGGGAAGGAGGAAGAGGAGGAAGAGGGAGAGGAAGAAAAGAAATGGTCTGATATATAAAAAGAATGAATGATGTATTTATGAATGCTCTTGAATGCAAGCTTTGGAAGGGAGTATATAAGTGCATAAGAAAGCAGTAAAACTGTAAATAAGATTGGAAATAAAAACAAGCTAAAAAATAAATACTAATATATTTCACCACAAATAATTCTTGACTTAAATGAAAAAGTGGCATTATTAATAACTTTGATGAAAGAACTTTATTCATAGTATGATAAATAATCCTCGTGATGGTATTTTAGGATTAAGAGTCACTGACCTAGGGGCACCTGGGTGGCTCAGTGGGTTAAAGCCTCTGCCTTCGGCTCAGGTCATGATCCCAGGGTCCTGGGATAAATCCCCGCATCGGGCTCCCTGCAGGGAGCCTGCTTCCCCCTCTCTCTCTGTCTGCCTCTCTGCCTACTTGTAATCTCCGTCTGTAAAATAAATAAAATCTTTAAAAAAAAAAGAGAGTCACTGACCTAATAAAAATAAATAATTGTTTTTTTTAAAGATTTTATTTCTTTATTTGACATAGAGATCACAAGTAGGCAGAGAGACAGGCGGTGAGGGGGGAGCAGACTCCCCACTGAGCAGAGAGCCCGATGTGGGGCTCAATCCCAGGACCCTGAGATCATGACCTGAGCCAAAGACAGAGGTTTGTTTGTTTTGTTTTTTTT
The DNA here is from genome assembly GCA_004024625.1 of Mellivora capensis. Lineage (NCBI taxonomy): Eukaryota > Metazoa > Chordata > Mammalia > Carnivora > Mustelidae > Mellivora > Mellivora capensis. The sequence goes on along the minus strand of PISX010025584.1, from coordinate 9,704 downwards.
TTTTCAAAAATTTTATTTTATTTGTCAGAGATAGAGAGAACGCACAAGCAGGCAGAGTGGCAGGCAGAGACAGAGAGAGAAGCAGGCTCCCCGCCAAGCAAGGAACCCGACATGGGACTCGATCTCAGGACCCTGGGATCATGCCCTGAGCCAAAGGGAGCGGCTTAACCCACTGAGCCACACAGGCATCCCCAAAGACAGAGGTTTTAACACACTGAGCCATCCAGGCACCCCCCAAAAAATAAATAATTTTAAAGTGTCCTATATAGATTTAACAAAGAGTTGCTGATAGAATATGAACACAATGAAGACTAAATGTAAGACCTTTGTAACTTAAAGATACTCTGGTAAGTGGCAATCTTTATGTGTATTTTAAAAGATGAAAATAAGTTAAAAATCACAATTTCCTTTTCTATTTGATTGACACTGTTGACCATGAACATGGACACCCTACACAAAGCAGCTTCTGCAATACCTTTAATGTACTGTCAAATAATCCCTATTGAATTTTGATCTGTGAATGAAACATTTGTCATTATAAGATCTAATCTTTTTTTTTCTCTATTACATATGTAATGCCCCACTTGAATAGAATTATGCAGCAGAAGTGAAAGATTCAGTTCAAGAGGCTACTGGATTTGTTGTAAAGTTCCATGGATGTACAATAATTATATACAATGCTAGATTGCCTCTGAAATTCCATAATTATGACCAGTAATATATACTATTGAGTATAAAGCAATTTAGAACTGGTCTGTGTTCAGATTTGAGTAGCTATGTAAACAATAATTGCTTTGGTAATGTGTCTGTATTCTATTTAAATCTTTAAGGATAGCTTTCCAGTTAATGAAAAATCAGATTTGCATTTTCACATTTCCAACACTTCCTGTTATAAATGCATCTGCCTTATCAAGAAATGATTTTCATGGAATTCCTGAAAGAACTATGAAACTATTAGTAGGTACACAGAATTTGCAAAGAAGATTTGGACAAAAAAGAGAAACTAATAAAGATATATAATTTGCATTATGAAAAAGATTGGGGGCACTGGGTAGCTCAGTCAGTTAAGAGTCCAACTCTCAATTTGAGTTCAGACTGTTATCTCATGTTTATCACATATTTTTCTTATTAAAGCTCTGAATCTAAACATTGTATCCTTTATTTCATCATACAATTATGAAATGCATTTCCAGTAAGCTAACAGAAAAAATGATCATTTGGATATATTAGTACTTATGAGATTAAGTGCTCAGAAAATACATATACTTGACTTTTACTTTTAATGTAATTCTTGTATCAATCTTATTTTCATAATGTAGACAGTCTTATTATTATAAAATGATATTCTACTTCTAATTTGATTTTGGTTTATTTATTTATTTTGATGGTGCTGCTGATAAGTAACAATTTTGAATATAGTTATGAATATGGCTTTTTAAAATAATGATCATTTTATTGTCCACAATTCTGTGCCTTTGAATATTAGAAAATAGTTTCTAATATTATAAACCCTTCATTTAAAATATGCATTTTCCACAGACCTCAAAATCCCATAAGTTTTATAATACTTCACTTGGAGCTTTTGTTAATATTTCTCACCTCAATCATCTGAACACTATTCATATTTCAAAACAAACTGTCTAAGCAGAAATTTTTAAATATCGAAACCTTTTTTACCCAAAAATAATTTCTTGTAGCATTTCTCTTATAAGAAATTCATTTGACAAAAAAGGCAATTAATTTGGTTAACGACAACAGGAAATGTCACTGATGGCTTTAAATTGATGATTCTATTCATTATCATATTGGCAATTCTCCTTACTATGAATATTAAATGATCACATTCATTTCATCTAAACCAGCACCTGCATTCTCCTTATTAAAATATCCTAAATTATACACTGTAGTTTCACCTGCTAATTTTCATTTCCATTTTTTCATTCAATTTGATGTACTATATTAATATTTAAGGTAAGTATAAAAATATTCCCTAAAAATTATAAAGCTGGAAATTATGTTGCTGACAGGGAATTACCTCTGAAGAACTTTTTAGAAAAATTATTATTTTCAGTTAGCAAACATATAGTACATCATTAGTTTTTGATGTAGTATTCAATGATTGATTAGTTGATTATTTGCTCATCACAAAATGTGCCCTCCTTAATACTAATCAAATGGCTAACCCATCCCACCACCCTCTCCCTTCTGTAATCCTCAGTTTGTTTTCCCAGGGTCCAGAGTCTCTAATGGTTTGTTTCCTTCTCTGATTTCTTCCCATTCAGTTTTCCCTCCCTTCCTCTATTGTCCTCACTGCTATTCCTTATGTTCCACATATAAGTAAAACCTTATTTAATTGTCTTTCTCTGTTTGACTTATTTCAATTAGCATAATCCCTTCCAGTTCCATCCATGTTGATGAAAATGGTGGATATTCATCCTTTCTGATGGCTGAGTAATAATCCACTGTATATATGAACCACATCTTCTTTATTCATTCATCTGTTGAAGGGCATTTTGGTTCATTCCACAGAATGGCTATTGTGGACATTGCTGCTATGAATGTTGGAGTGCATGTGCCCCTTCTTTTCACTGCATCTCTATCTTTGTGGTAAATACCTAGTAGTGCAATTGCTGGGTCATAGAATAGTTATACTTTTAACATCTTGAGGAACCTCCATACTGTTTTCTAGAGTGGCTGTACCAGCTTGTATTCCCCTCAACAGTGTAAGAGGGTTTCCCTTTTTCCACATCCTCTCCAACACTTGTTTCCGGCCTTGTTAATTTTTGCATTCTAACTGGTTTAAGGTGGTATCTCATTGTGGTTTTGATTTGTATTTCCCTGATGACTAATGATGTTCAACATTTTTTCATGTGTCTGTTAGCTATCTGTATGTCTTCTTTGGAGAAGTGTCTGTTCATATCTTCTGTCCATTATTTTGACAGGATTATTTGAGAAGTTCTTTATAGATCTTGGATACCAGCCCTTTATCTGAAAGTCATTTGTGAATATCTTCTCCCATTCTGTGGTTGGCTCTTAGTTTTGTTGACTGTTTCCTTTGCTGTGCAGAAGCTTTTATCTTGATGAAGCTCCAAAAGTTCATTTTTGCTCTTGTTTCTCTTGCATTTGGAGACATGCCTTGAAACAAGTTGCTGTGGCTGATGGTAAAGAGGTTACTGCCTATGTTCTCTAGAATTTTGATGTATTCCTGTCTCAAATTGAGGTCTTTCATCCATTTTGAGTATATCATTGTGCTTGATGTAAAAGAATCGTCCAATTTCATTCTTCTGCATGTGTTTGTCCAATTTTTACTGTGTCATTTCCTGAAGGATTATCTTCTTAACATTGGATTTTTTTCCCCGATTTATCAAAGATTAGTTGACCATAGAGTTGAGGGTCAATTTCTGTGGTGTCTCTTCTATCCTACTGATCTTTATGTTTGGTTTTGTGCCAACACCATTCTGTCTTGATGATTACATGTAGTTTGAAGTCAAGCATGTAGATTGCTCTGAGTAGCATAGACATTTTAACTGTATTTATTCTTCCAATCTATGAGCATGGAATGCTTTTCCATTTCTTTTTGTCTTCCTCAATTTATTTTGAAAGTGTTCTCTAGTAGTTAGAGGACAGATCCTTTACCTCTTTTGTTAGGTTTATTCTTAGGTATCTCGTGGGTTTTGGCACAATTGTAAAAGTAATGATGCCTCAATTTCTCCTTCTGTCTCATTGTTAGTGCAGAGAAATGCACCTGATTTCTGTTTATTGACTTTATATTCTGTCATGTTGCTGAATTGCTGTAAAAGTTCTAGTAACTTGGGGATAAAGTCTTTTGGGTTTTCCACAGTATCATGTCATCTGCAAAGAGTGAGGATTTGACTTCTTTGCCGATTTGAATACCTCTTCTTTCTTTCCTTCTTTCTTTCTTTCTTTCTTTCTTTCTTTCTTTCTTTCTTTCTTTCTTTCCTTCCTTCCTTCCTTCCTTCCTTCCTTTTTTCTTGTCTGCTTTCTGAGGCTAGGACATGTAGTACAGAGTTGAACAACAGTGGTGAGAGTAGACATCCCTGCCATGTTCGTGACCTTAGGGGGAAAGCTCTCAGTTTTTCCCCAACAGAGAATGGTATTCACTGTGGGCTTTTCGTCAATGTCTTTTATTGATGTATTTTTCCTCTGTTGTACATTGTGAAGAGTTTTTATCAAGAAAGAATTCTGCATTTTTTCAAATATTTTTTCTGCATCAAATGAGAAGATCATATAGTTCTTTCCCTTTCTTTTGGTATTGTATCCGATTGACCCACACTTGCCACACAGGAATAAATCCCAGTTGGTTGTGGTGAATAATACTTCCAATATACTGTTGGAACCTATTGGCCAAGATCTTGGTGAGAATTTTGTAATCCATATTCACCAGGAATATTGACCAGTAATTCTTCTTTTTGATGGGGTCTTTGTATGGTTTTGTGTTCAAGGAAATGCTTGCCTCATATAATGAGTCTTAAATTTTTCCTTCCATTTCTATTTTTTTGAAACAGCTTCAGAAGAATAGGTATTAGTTCTTCTTTAAATGTTTGGTAGAATTCCCTGGTGAAACTATCTGTCCCTGGACTATTGTATATTGGGAGATTTTTGATTATTGCTTCAACTTCCTTCTGATTATGTGTCTGTTCAGGTTTTTCTAATTCTTCCTGTTTCAGGTTCAGTAGTTTATAAGTTTCCAGGAATGCATCCATTTCTTCTGGATTGCCAAATTTGTTGGCATATATTTGCTTATACTGTGTTGTTAAATTTGTATTTCTTTGGTGTTGGTCATGATCTCTTCTATCTCTTCTATCTCTTCATTCATGATTTTGTTAATTTGGGTCCTTTCCCTTTTCTTTTGGAAAAGTCTATCTAGGGTTATTTTGGTTTTGTTTTTTTAATTCTTTTAACAAAAGAATTAAAAAAAGAATAAAAGAATAAAAAAAGAACACTTTTGGTTCTATTTCTTTGATTTCTGCACCAATCATTATTCTTTCTCTTCTTCTACTGGGTTTAGGCTTTATTTGCTGTTCTTTCTTCTGCTCCTTTAGATGTAAGGTGAAATTTGCTTTTCCGACTTTTCTAATATTTTGAGAAAGGGTTTTTGCTAAGTATTTCTCTCTTAGGACCACTTTTGCTGCATCCCAAAAATTTTGAACAGTTGTGTTCTCATTTTCATTTGTTTCCGTGATTTTTTAAATATTTCTTTAATTTCCTGGTTGAGGCATTCATTCTTTAGTAAGATGCTATTTAATCTCCATGTATTTGAGTTCTTCCCAAATTTCCTCTTGCGATTCAATTCAACTTTCAAAGCATTGTGGTCTGAAAATATGCAGAGAAAATTCCCAGTTTCTTGGTACCATTTGAGACCTTATTTGGGACTCAGTATGTAGTCTCTTTTGGAGAATGTTCCATACGCACTTGAGAAGAATGTGTGTTCTATTGCTTTAGGATGGAATGTTTTGCTCTGTATATAACTGTGGAATCCATATGGTCCAGTGTGTCATTCAAAGCCCTTGTTTCCTTACTGGTGTTCTGCTTTGATGAACTGTCCATTGCTGTCAGTGGGGTGTTGAAGTCCCCTACTATTATTGTATTATTATGAATGTTTTTCTTTAATTTTTTTATTAATTGGTTTATATAATTGGCTGTTCCCCAGTTAGGAGCATGCATATTTATAATTGTTAGATTTTCTTATTGGATAGATCCTCTAAGTATGATATAGTGTCCCTCTTCATCCTTTCCTACAGTCTTTGGTTTAAAATTTAGTTCGTCTTATAAGGGGATTGCTACTTCAGCTTTCCTTTAATATCCATTAGCATGATAATTTTTTCTCCACCCCCTCACTTTTGATGTGGAGGTGCGGTTGTATATAAAGCGAATCTCTTATAGACAGCATATGGATTGGCCTTGCTTTTTAATCTAATATGATACACTGTGCCTTTTGATTGGATCTTGTAGCCCATTTACAGTCCGAGTAACTGTTGAAAGATATGAATTTAGTTCCATTGTATTACCTGAAAAGGCCTTGTTTCTGTAATTGTTTCTTTCTTGTCTATGTTATTTTTGGACTCTCTCTTAATTTACAGGATCCTCTTTAGTGTTTCTTGTAGGGCTGGTTTAGTGATCACAGAGTCTCTTAGTTTCTATTGGTCCTGGAAGCTCTTTATCTTTCCTTCCATTTTGAATGACCAGCTTGCTGCATGAAGTATTCTTGGATGTACGTCTTTCTCATTTAGTACCCTGAATGTATCATCCCAGCCCTTTCTGGCCTGCCAAGTCTCTGTAGTTAGGTCTGCTGCTAATCTAATGTTCCTACTCTTATAGGTTAAGGAGTTCTTATTTCAAGCTGCTTTCAGGATTTTGTCTTTATCTCTGAAATTTGCAAGCTTCACTATTATATGTTGAGGTGTTGATCTATTTTTATTGATTTTTGGGGGGATTCTCTGTACCTCCTGGACTTAAACGCCTGTTTACTTCCCTGATTATTTTTCCTCTGAGATCCAAATAATTCTAATATTGTTTCACTTTATGGTATTGTTGATTTGTCTAAGCAGCCCTTCATGGTCCATTAGTTTTTTGTTTTGTTTTGTTTTGTTTTTGTTTTTTTCTCATTTCCTCACCTTCCTTCCTTTCTATCATTTTGTCTTCTATGTCTCTGACTCTATCATCTGCCTCATTTACCCTAGATGTTAGAGCATCCTTTTCAGACTGCATCTTGTTTAAATCATTTTTTATTTTGGCCCAATTACATTTTATTTCTTCACTAAGAGATACTCTAGTTATTTTTATACTTTTTTAAAGCCCAGATAGTAAACTTTTAGTCTTTATTCTGAATTCAATTTCTGACTTTTTACTAATATCCATATTGATTAGATCTATGGCAGAGTGTATTATCTCTGGTTCTTTCCTTTGCTGTTAATTTCTCCTTCTAATCATTCTGTTCAGAAAATAATAGATGAATGAGAGAACAGAATCAAAAATATCTAACACAATCTCAACAAAATACACAGTAGACAAATATGAGGAGAACAGAAACCAAAAAAGGAAAAAAAAAAAAGTTGGGGAAGAGAATTTAATCGCCCACATGAACAAAACAGGGTGAGCTACTTGGTCCTGGGTATATTTTGGTCAGTTTGTTTTAGAAGACTGTAGGTTCCAAAATTTTATTTTATTTTATTTTATTAAGATTTTATTTACAAAATAAAGAAAAAATACGTGTGTGTGTGTATATATATAAAATTGAATACAGTGAAAAGTAGCCAAAAATGAAGAATATATCTATAAAATAAGAATGTAAAATGAAAATCAAAAAACAGCTTAAAAACAGAGATTTGGTCAAATGAGAAACTAGTTGAAATGAAGTAAAAAAAGAAAAAAAAGAAAATTTTAAACTGAAAGACTAAAGATGAAAGAAAAAAATCCTAAAATTCTATATATTGTTTTCCTCTAGTGCAGGAGTTTTTCAGTTCTGAGTGATCCATAAATTTGGTATTCAACTGATGTTCCCTGCTGATCCTCCATGGGAGGGGCCTGTTGCACTGATTTTCAGGTGTTTTCGCCTGGGCAGAGTTACACTGCTTCTTGTCAGGGGGCTGGGCTCAGTGTAAGTTGCTTCAGGTTGCTCTATGTGACTTTTATTCCCTGACATCTTTCCAGCCCACTTTGGAGGATGAAAAACAAAACGTAAAAATATCAGGAAACCTATTTCCAGCTACAAAGCACAATGATTGCACCCCTCATCCTTAGTGCACTTTCAGGGAAAAGTAGTTAAGCATCTTTTCATGTGTCAAACTCCAAAGACTATTGAGGAGCACACCCACACTAATCCTCCCATGGGTTTGGGCAGTGAGGTGTCTCACTAGTTCCTCACTAATCTCTGGACCCCTGCCATGGGAGTGGTTGCCTGATCAAGCATGCCCCTGCACTGCTCCTCCTATGGGAAGGGTTTTCATCTTTCATGAACCCCAGATCCAGGAGCATTTGCCAGATCATGTGCACACTGGGCAGCTCCTCCTGGAAGAGGGAGGGGGGTCTCCCAGCAGTTCTGCTACTTGTGAGGCCCCTGCTTGGATAACTGTCACCTGATCATGCCCTGGTTCATGGATTATGGCAAAACCTAGCTGAAAGCCCCCGTTTGGGCTCACTGATCACAACCAGCTTCCCTTTTTGGATGTCTGGGAACCCTGCCCCTCTCAGGCACCCTCACTCCATCTGTGACTCCAGGGATCCTGAGACCACACTTTCCCACCTATGATTCTTCCTCTTCACCACCTGCACACCATTCAAGCAGGGATGTCCCTCACAGGAAAAGACTTTTGAAAGTTCTGATTTTGTGCTCTGTTGCTGTATCACTTTCCAGTAGCCAGCTTATGGAGGCTCCTTCTTTTATCCTACAGTTTATCTTCCAAAATATCCCCTCAAATTCACTTCTCTGCACCTTCTACCTTGCAAAAAGTTGTCACTTTTCTATTTGTAGAATTGCAATTCTTTTCTTAGATCTCAGGTTGAATTCACAGGTGTTCAGAATGATTTGATAGATATCTAGCTGAATTCAAGGGACCAGATGAAATGGTGGTGCCCTATTCTTTTTCCACCTTTCCTAGTTCTCCAATATCGTTTTATTCAAGACTGTTCTGGCTATTCTAGATTCTATGTATTCTCATATGATTGTTAGGATCACCTTCTCTCAAAATTATGCAGTTGAAATTATAATAGTGTTGGGGCCGATTCCATGTTAAAACCTGTTAAACCCCTAGGACCTGCCTAGGCCTACTTAGCCATAGTGACTAAATGTTGCCTAGGTAGACATTTTGTTGTTTAATAAATGCCTCAGCTGTTACTGATATAAGTTCCAGGTAACTGTTGCTAAAACACACACCTAAAACAAGACCATTTTGTTTATATCAGTTCCAGGTAACTGTTACTAAAACACACATCTAAAACAAGGCCAGACAGGTGGAAACATCCAATCAGCCAAGTCCACATATGTAAAGGTCTGCGGTTGTGCCCTATAAAACTAACCTGTAAGAACAAGGGAGGGTCGCTCTCTTCGGAGGCGGCCCTGGCCGGTCAGTCTGACTTCTAGTGCTTGGCATAGAATAAAGCTTTACATAACTTTCACTTTGTCTCAGCCTCGTTTCCCTGGCTGGTCAGTCTAACTTCCAATGCTTGGTATAGAATAAGGCTTTGCATAACTTTCACTTTGTCTCAGTCTCATTCCTTTGATAACGGACCCAACAATAGTTATTACATTGAATGTGTAGAACAGTTTGAGTAGTTTTGTCATTTTAACAATATTAAGTGTTCTTAACTATGAACACAAATATCTTTCCATTTATTTCGAACTTATCTAATTCATTTCAACAGCGTTTTCAATTCTACTACACAAGTGTTGTGCTTCTTTGTTATATTTATTCCTAAGTATTTTATAATTTAATTCTTATTATAAATTAAATTATTCCCTTAATGCTATTTTTATTTATTTTTTTTTAATTTTTATTTTTTATAAACAAATTTTTATCCCCAGGGGTACATGTCTGTGAATCGCCAGGTTTACACACTTCACAGCACTAACCATAGCACATACCCTCCCCAATGTCCATTACCCCACCCACCTTTCCCGACCCCCTCCCCCCAGCAACCCTCAGTTTGTTTTGTGAGATTAAGTGTCACTTATGGTTTGTCTCCCT
>PISX010025583.1:0-25923 GCA_004024625.1 Mellivora capensis | reverse complement strand
GGGGGGGATGGGGGGATGGGGGCGGGCGGCAGCCTCTCCAACGGGCCCAGGGGGAGGAGAAGCCTCCCAGTTTGGCCACCCCCCTAGGGGTCACTGCCCCCACACACGGAGTAGTCAGAACCTGGGAGACATCCCCCACCCCGACAGCTGCTGAGGCCAGAGGGAGCCTCCCCGCCCTGCCCCAGCCTTGGGCAGGCCTGAGCAGTGGGGAAATGGAAAAGTGTACACTCACTTTCCTCAGAAAACAGCGGCTGAGGAATCAGGCACAAACTACAGCCAAGCGCACGGTTTCAGGGAAAAGCCTTGGCAGCAGCGACAGAGGATCAGGGCAGAAAGACGGGCAGAGCCTGGTGAATTCAGGAGGCCTGAATCCCGGGAAGGTTTCGGTCCTGCTCTCTAGGAAGTTCCCAAAACCTCACACCTCCACCCAGGCAGACGAGCGCACTGGGCCCCACGGGCCACGAGAAAGCAGGCAGTGGAGGCAGACCCCAGGGGGACTCAGAGCACCCTATACCAGGCCTGCTAAACCTGGCTGCTCAGGGCCCATTTTGGGGGCCTCCCACACTCCCACGTTCCTTCTCTCCCCGTCTCCAGAGGTGACCACACCCAAACTCCATCCCTTTGCTGGGAAGGAAGCACCATAAAGCTGATCATGCATTTTTATACTTAAGTGAGAATGACTGCTATGTTGGACTCTCCCAGGAAATCTCTGGTCTGAATTTCCTTAAAGGGCAGAAGGAACTTTGCAGATGGAATTACATCCGGGATCTAGAGATGGGGAGACGATCCTGTACCGTCTCGGGTGGGGGGGAGGTAATGTCATCCGGAGGGTCCTTATAAGAAGGAATCAGGGGAGGTCTAATGGTTGAAGAGGCCACAGCCGTGGCTTCGAAGAGAGGCTCTGGGAGACACTCTGTTTCCTCCCCTCCTCCAGCTTCAAGAGGCTGCCTGCCTTCCTTTGCAAGGAAACACACGGTCCTCCCAGAGCCTCCAGAAGGAACATAGCTGGCAGATCCCGTTGAGATTTCTGACCTTCAAGCCTGCAGGAGGACTGTTCATGTGGCTTCACGCCCCTGCATTTGCGGTAACGTGCCGCAGAAGCACGGGGAACTGATACGGAACCTTTGACAGCCCCGAAGCAGCAGGAAGGATACGGGATTTAGCAACCTTGGAAAGGTTATGAAATCCGGTCCGTTTCCTCAGATCTGGTCATGCCATCCCCGTGACATTTCTGAGACTTTGAGGAACTGAGGCAGAACATTTGGGGGAGAAGGTGCCTCTGTTTTCCCAGAAGCCAAAGAGAGGCAGAATCCAGTAAGTAGCATGCAAGTCCCCCCAGGCTCCCATCCCTGTCCCCATTTTAATGACAAGGAAATCTGAGGTCAGCAAAGGGGAAAAGACAGGTGCAGAATCACATAGGTAGAAATGGCCAGTGCTGGGTTCTTTCTTCAGGGACCTCCCCAAGGTCAGATACGGCTCTAGCTCCGGGTACTGCGACTGCCCCCGGGGCCCGGAGCCAGTCGGGTGCCCGGCTCCCTTGGGGACTTGGGGAGGCTGTGTGCAGGCTTGGAGGTCTGGCTGCAGGAACAGTCCCCCGGGCCCCAGAAAGGTCCTGGCTCCCAACAGCTGTGACTTCCACGCCCAAGTTCGTCCTCAACACAGCCGAACCCCTCCCTTCCTCCTTTACAAGCATGTTCCCCACCCCCGCCCAGTTCCCCCTGTCACTATTAACATCTCAGTGTTCTTTAAGTTGTGGGAAAACAGAGAGCTTAGGCTTGGTTAAAAATAGAGGAAATTGGCAGCTTTTTACCGAAGCCTGCGGGGGAGGCAAAGCCAACCGTATCCAGCTCCTACTATGAGCTAAGCTGTGTGTGCGGAGTCACTCCCTCCACCTTCATGACAGCCTGAGAAGTGGCGAAGTGTCCCCGTCCCCCCCCCCGCTCCCCAGATCCCAGCCAGTCAGAGAGGTCTCAGCCTGCAAGCAGGAGGCCTGGCTCAGGCCATGCGCTCAGGTCCACGGGCCTGAATCAGCCCCATGGCGCCCCAGAAAGCCTCTGCCGTGGGAGGCTGCGTGGGGTGTGGGCTGGGCCCCATTCTCTCCACTGACGCCTGAGGAGAACAGCTGGTGGAGAGGGGTCGGCCTGCCCTGCGTGGCCTCTCCAGGCTGGCCGGAAGCAGGTGCGCCCACAGTACCCTGGGAGCAGAGTGGCAGGGAAGGCAGCTCAGGGGAGATGCCTCGGGCAGCAGCGAGGACCCGTGGCGCTCCGCCCCCCCGCCCCCCCCCCCCTGCCGCTGCTGCGGGGCCACACCTCTGGGAGAGGGGAGGAGGTATGCAGTCCCGGGAGGGGTGGGGGGCTGAACACTGGCCCAGTCAGTGGGTGCCACACGGCAAGCACAGGGACTGAGACCAGGCAAACGCAGAGCCAGAACAGAAGCGACAGCCAACTGTCGGGTCGGACTCTGGGGGAGGGGCCCCTGGGGGACTGCTCGGGGCACAGACAGCTGTCACACAGCTGTTTTGGGCATCTTAGGCAGAGCTAGGGGCCCCCTGAGATCCCTGCAGATGGGAAACTGAGGCCCAGATAGAGGAGGGCCTAAACTTTGTGTGTATCAGGGAATAGCACTGCCCGCCAAGCCCTGCAGGACAGAAGCAGAGAGAAAGGAACGCCTGGGAGGAGCTCCCAGGAAGCCCATCTGCAGGTGTCCGGGTGAGCACCCTCAGCAGGAAACACGTGTGTCCGTGCTGGTGCACATGGCAGGCCACCATGGCTCCCGTGTGCCGGGCCCCCTGCTCACCAGGGCTCCCCACCAACACCCTTCCCAGATGAGGACCTAGTGTGGCTCTTGGGTGACCCCCAACCCCCAGGACCTCCTGCCTAAGGGGATCCCATCCAGGGTACGTCCACAAGCATGACCCACCAGCGTCTCCTCCCTGATCACCAGGAACAACACAGCTCACGTCACTCCTGCTCACCCTGAGGGCACCCCACGGCACCCCAACGCACCCAGGATCACGATTCCCCCCCACCTGCTGCCACCCAAGTCCCACTTCGCACCATCTGTCCACTGTGATGAGAGTCAGCACAACTTGAGGGAGCCTGTGTTGGTGCCTCAGGCCCTTTGCATGTAACTGTTGTCCCTGGAATGCTCTGGCCATTGACTATCTACTCTAAAGGACAGACTCGGCCCCACTCACAGGGTGAGGCAGGAGCTGGCCAGCTGCAGGTGTTGGGACAAATTAGCCCGTCACCCGACTGTGTACAAAGCTTTATCGGGGCAGTACCATCACCACCCCCCTACTCCCCTCTTACAAGGACACACGAGGCTGCATTCAGGCGCCAGCCGGCTAACCCCGGTTCCCAGGACCAGGGTCCAATATCCTGGGGGCCCCGGTTCCCATTTCCAGGGATAACCTCGGGGAGGCAAAGCACCAGACAAGGTGAACGCTTTCCCTTTTCCTCCTGAACACAGCAGATCCCTGACTCACCAAATGAAGGCACAGAAGCAAAAATTAGCCTTTCTATCCTGGGTAATTTTCCCATCACTCACACAGCAGAAAACAACCACCTTGCCATCAAGGAGATATATTAAGCTGTTTAATATCAGGTTTTCAGCTGGCGGATGTTCTAGAATGGGAGAGAGAGAGGCCTGTCCCTGGCAGCTACTTTAGCATGACCTTTCAGCCCTAAGGCCCCCTGAGTATTTCCTGCTAATTCTGGCCCCGTGTGGGTGTGGGGGGTCTGCCTGTTTAGTAAAACACGCTCATCGTATTCAGATCCTCTGGCACAATGTTCATCCAACCAGACTCTCTGGATCTGACCCCTGTTGTTGGAGCTGCAGCAGCCTCTGTGGGGCTCTGTGGCAGCAAAGGGGAGCACAGCCACTCCCCTCATCAGTGCTCACCACACCCATGGCACATGCACGCCAGAGAAACTTTGAGAGTGAGGGCCATAGAAAGGCCTAGAAGAGTGGGGAGGCCCTGGTAGAGTCGTCACGGGGCTGGGAGACCCTGTGTAACACACGCTGAGCAGAAGACACACTCACATGCCCTCAGCCCTGGAAAGCACACCTGTTCCACAAGAATCTGGAGGTGTGAAGCTTACAACAAGAACCTAGGCCAGTTGTGAAGACACGGGGTGCACCGGCCTCTGCGGGGCCTGTTGGGAACTGCTGCCGCTGCCCGTGAACACTGTCCCTGCTGCTCTCTCGGCAGCATTACCAGTACCGCTGGTACTGGTAGCCCACACAGGTCATCCCACCGGGGGATGTGAGCATCGAGCAACCCGGAAGCAGCCCTTCTGCCTCAGCTCCCCTGTGAGAGGCCGCAGCCTCCCAACGGTCTCCCCTCAACAGTGGGGCCAAAACCACGAAGAAGCCCAAGGAAGCTGGAAAGTTCCACAAAGAGCCCATGCCCGTCCCAGGCCCCATTTCCTTCCAGAATGTTCCATGAGGAACCCACACCCGGCCCTAGGTTGCATACCCTCCAGTTGGGTGGACCCCACCCCAATCATCCCTCCTGAGGAGGGCTGGTTGACCACACTCCTATATCCAGCCGTCTTCCTGAGACCGCCAAGCCCATCGCAGCTCCCTTCTCTCTACCAATTCTCCTGGAGGAGATGGGAACCTCCCTTTCTGCATAGACAAGGGGAAGGAGGTGCTTGTGCTCACGGATCCCTGACAGCAGCAGGGGTGGCTTCACCACACTCTGGCATCGGGCATCTGCCCCAGATCCCCACAGTCCTGGGCTTCCAACCTGTCCTGCTGTCCTTCCTCTTGCCTGTGTGAATGATGTTCTCAGCCCCACCTGCTCCAGACTCCAGGCAGCCCCAATCCCAGACAGGATCCTCGGGGAAGACCCTGGCAGGACGTCTGTCCCAAGAAAAGGGAGCAAGAGTCCCAGAAACACCCTGGACCCAAGATCATACCTTCGGTCACAAGTTACAAACTAGCAGTTGTATTCCGTGTGGCCTCCAAGGAATTTGGAATGCTTCTCAATTAGTTACCACCATTTTTGAAATTTGAAAGTTAAGCAGAAAAAGCCATTATTATGAAAAGAGAGCTTATCCTGAAAATTGCATATCAGGACAGATGGCCAAGATCTGGTGAACACAGGCAGCTGCCCCTTCCAGTGGACTCCGTGCCTGGCAGATTGCCGCCCCCCTTGCCAGCAGGTTCACAAAACTTGCATGGTCCTTGTGGGCACTTGAGGGTGCAACCCACACTTTAAATGCAATGAACTCCCTCTAGCCAGCGCACAAATGGTTTTGTTGGGGCTCCCAGGAGACAGCAGAGCAACCTGGGCCCCAATGGGATACCCAATCCCTGGCATCATCAGGACGGTCATCAAGAACATGGATGCTGGGCGCCTGGGTGGCTCAGTGGGTTAAGCCTCTGCCTTCGGCTCAGATCATCATCTCAGGGTCCTGGGATCAAGCCCTACATCAGGCTCTCTGCTCAGCAAGGAGCCTGCTTCCCTCTCTCTCTCTCTGCCTACTTGTAACCTCTCTGTCAAATAAATAAATGAAATCTTAAAAAAAAAAAAAAAGAACATGGATGCTCCTCGTGAATTTTCGTGGGGTGGCCTGGCTTTCAAATACTCCTTCTCCACCAGGAACAGATTTTCATGTGCCACTGAGGGCCTTAATTACTTGGGTAGCATGGTTTCTATTTTATGCAGTAGGAAACTACATTTGGTGGGTGGGTGGTGGTCAATCCAGCTCCTGCTAGTTTTATAAATAAAGTTTTACTGACAGATAGCCATGGTTTGGCTGCTTCTGGGCTTGGACAGCAGACCCAAGGAGCTGAGACACAGACCATATGGCCTACAACTTAAAATACCTATCAGCGAGCCTTTCATAGAGAAAGTCGCCTGATCCCTGAGCCATGCAGGAGAGGCCAAAGTCACCTTCTTTAGGAGCATTCCTTGGTGTGTATTTGGGTTCTTTGTTTACAACACTAAAGCTCACCGGGGTAGGAATGGTCTGATAAAGGTGGGGAGGGGGAGGACTGGGGACACCAGAGAGAGGAGGGGCTGAGGGGGCCAGACCCCTGGGTTGCTCACTTGCCTCGATGGGGAGAAAGCCCAGAGCAGTCCCCCGCACTTCAGCCCACAACACCTCTGGGAGGAAACGCTGCATTTTCCACCAGAAACCTGGTGCCGCTCCCTCCAGCACAGACCATCTCGGCACCCGGCACCCCCGTCCCAACTGGTCCCCAGCACTTACTTCATGGGTTTGAACAGCGCCTGCCCATAATTCTGGAATGTCATGATGAGTTTGAGCTGCGTGCCCCCCGACTTCATGGCTGCAAGGGAGAGGGAAAGAGACACGGGGTCACTTGCTGCGCTCAGACTCCCCCCTCTATGGGCAAGTAAGACCAGCTCCCACCCGGGCCCCATGGCCCCATCTGGGCCTCTGGGTGTGGCTGAGAGCCCCCATGCTGCCTGGGAAGTTTGGGGTTTCCTGCAATGATGCGGATACACACTCCCACCTGACATCAGGTGCTGGGGCAGAATCTCTCAGACGGTCTGACCCATAGACAGAGGGCGGCTTCCGGGAAGGGTGGCCAAGTACATGCGCCCGCCAGCAACACCTCCCCTGCCCAGACACCTGCATGACCTATTCACCCACCTGCGCCCCCCCCAACACCACTGCTTTCAGTCTGAGTTTCTGGGGTTCTACAGGAAGCCTGAGCGGGGTTAGTCTGAGGAGATCGAAGACCCCACGCGTCACAGGGGGCTCCACATGGATGCTATGGGGGGTGGACATCTCCAGAAGCATCATGGTGGCTTCTCACCTACCACACCAGCTCAGAGGCTGAAGAATTCCTGAAAACGCCTGCTCTTCCCCAGACTGTGGCTCTCCTTTATGCTGATGGAGCTGAAGGAAGGAGCACACTCAAGGGTTTCCATGAGCTGTGGAGTGAGAGGCTGGGCCTGGCATGTGGCCCCCTCAGGAGCTGAGCTGGCTCGCCCGCCGCACCTCCGCGTGGGGAGGGCCCCAGGCCCTGGGAAATGGGCCACACGGCCTATTGCCTCCACGCCAGACACCAGCTGTGCCATTGTTGCCAGAGGAACAAGGGACAGGCAGGGTATCCCCACCAGAGTCTGTGCCTGTGTGGCAGGACTGTGAAGTGTAAACGTGGAGATGACCTCAGGCTTCCGTGCAAGAGGGCAGCTTGAGGGGCTCTTGGAAAGGCCTCTCTGGGGAGGTGACACTTATGCTGCTCTCAGCGAGGAGAGAGGCTGACCCGAACACACAGGATTTGAAGGAGAGAGCCAGGCACAATCACAGCCTGGAGGAAGCTCGTGAGGTCCACCCGGCCCAGTGGGTAGGAAGGAAGTGGGCTGGGGGCCTGGGAGCGCAGCAGCTCTCAGGGGGGTCCTTCCCACAGGGAGGGAGTGGTCGGCGCTGGGCAGCAGAACGGCCAGGAACCAGGCCCATGCTGTAAGGATGGATGGTGGAAGCCGGGGGAAGGAGACTAAGGCAGCCAGAGTGGACACCGGTGGCTTGGATGGTAGAGATGGGGGAAATGGAAAAATTAAAGAAATACCAGGGGTCCAAGGAACCATGTGGGAGTAGGTGTGGGGTGTGGAGGGAAGTGGGGAACCTAGGTTGACTCTGGGACTCCAGCCGGAGCAGTGACGGATGGGGTAGAACGTGCAAGGAGGTGAAGATCGAGGCCAGGTGAGTAGAGATGAGTGAGGGGCGCCATGCTGGGGGAGCCACGTGGGGGTGGATGCCTGCCCAGCCCCCTTCATGGCGCCGTGGTGAATGTCAAGACACGTAAGGATAATGCATGACTTGATCTGTCAGTTCTACAGGTCAACCATATGCAGCACGAGGAGGTGGGGTTGGGGGGACAATCACATTTACCTCGAGGGGCTGCTACCGCCAGCAAGTGGGTAATGCTCATGAAGCATCTAGAATGGGGCATGGGGCAGGGCCCATGGCCTGTTCAAGACTGTCACGGGACTGCGAAGGAGGACCAGGCGTCCTGAGCTCCCTGAGCATCTTGGGTGGCTTTCCTGCGCCTCTGGGAGGGCCAAGGCCCAGCCCCACTCCTGGGCTCCCGACCCAGTCACTTGCTCATTCCTTCCTCTGCAACCTCTGTGGCTGGGACAGCCTGGCTGCCTCGGACATGCCCTGGTCTCGCGGTCCAGCAGGTGGAGCTGAAGGACCTGTTGCCCCAGACCAGTGTGTGACTTGGGTCTGTGGGAGGCTCTTGCAGCCTCAGAAAACAACTCCACCTCCCCCCGACAAATTCCACTTTGCTCCAGAACACTGGAAATAAGGTAAAAATGCGCAGCCCTGGGGGGCAGAAGCACAATGCACGGGGAATCCCACGGAGGGAATGCTACGTAGGCCTCGTAACGGTACCAGAGACTCTCGAACGATGTGGCAAACTCCTCATTATCTTATTATTAAGCAGAGCAGCTTAGGAAGCGTGTGTGCTGTGAGCTGCCTTTTCTGGAAGGTGTGTATGTAAGCGCGTGGGAAAATCTGGACGCCCAGGTAAGAAGCCCCAGCCCAGTGCTCGCCCCCCACAGGCAGAACCACAGAGAGCTCTAATTTCCTTTTTTCCCTTATCTGTGCTTTCTAAATTTCAACAATGAACATTTATTACGTTTTTTAATAAGATGAAAACAGAAGTGATCATTAAAATTAGTGGCCTGATTAAGCCCCATTCGATGTCCCCATTTCCATGTAATAACTGGGGTCACACATGTGCTGTCGGGGACAGCACATCAGCTCTCTCCAGGGCCTGCAATCCTGGTTTTCTTGAAAAATAAATTATTATGCAAATCTGGTCGGTTGAGTCATTCTTGTTCTGGAAGCAGATCTCAGTGCCCTGCTGACCTGTGTTTTCTGCTGCATTACCAGTTCCTCTCCACGGACCAAGCAAGTAACTAGAAATTAATGGGCCTTAGCATCTCCGGGTGACTAAGGACTCTGGAAAGGCCAGGCTTTTGCTAGCTGCCCTGGACACCACCTTTTTCTTGTCTGGGGACATGTGCCTTCCCACCCGGGGCCACTATTCACTCTGCCAAGCTGGGGTCGACAGCTGGGAGACACCTGGAATTCCACTTGAAAATCAGGTACGGGCAAAACCCACATGCAAATGGCCAGCAGTCATGGCGAAGGCCAAGTGTTCCTCTGGGATGGGTGGGAGGCAGATGCCCCCACAAGTCTGTGCCTGGAGTGAGTGTCCTGGCTCTGCTGTCGCCAATGGGCCTGGGGAGGGGGTCAAGGCCAAGGGCCCCGGTGGCAGAGCCTGGACACCAACCAGCCCTTGAGAAGGAGGGTGTGAGTTTGGGGTTTCTTCCTGAGGCCAGACTTGAGAAATCTGGCCTGCATCCATATAGGGGAGAGAGGCTGTGGGAGCAGAGGCCAACTTCAGGGAGAAGCCAGGTGTGCAGCAGGGGCCCCGTGCGAGAGCCGGTGGACGTCTCCTCACCTGGTAGGGGCTCCATGTTTCTCAGGGGACAGAGGCCTGTTGAAACCTGGCCAACCTCTGCCCTGGGGGACACCTGACTGAGCAGTGAGCCCATTGCGGGCTCGTGGACAGGCTAAGGCCTACCAGTGGCCATGTCCCCAGAAGACACTCACCCCAAACAAGCCCCACCGGCCACCTTCTCTCCATCTCCTCGGCTCCACCCAAATCTGGGCCTCACTGTCCTCAAATCACTAGCACCCACGAGGGGCACCTAACTGGGGGTCTGGCTCCCTCAAGCCCCACGGAGGGCGCCTATTGTATACACTCTCCCCTCCCCTGCTTGCCTCCTGCAGGCACGTCCCACCATCCAGACCACGGATGTCAGCTCTGTCTTTCCTGCTGTCCCTCCAGAGCCGTGTCCACCAGCTATGCGTTCATATATGGTGTCAATTAGCACGGACTACTGATCATTAATAACACGCACCAGTAGTTACACACGCTCACACACACTAACAGAACAAATACTCTAATGTTTGCATATTTGTATGCCATGAGCATTAA
This sequence comes from Mellivora capensis, assembly GCA_004024625.1. NCBI lineage: Eukaryota > Metazoa > Chordata > Mammalia > Carnivora > Mustelidae > Mellivora > Mellivora capensis. Next base: position 15,927 of record PISX010025583.1, on the reverse strand, counting down.
GACACCTGGACACTGGGGGGGGGAGCGGTTTGTTGTCTTTCCCCAGAACACAGCTCCCCTCAGAAGACCCAGAATGGGAACTGCATTTCTTAGGGTCCTCCTAGGAAGGGTCGAGTAAACCAAGCACCAAGAGCAGCCCCAGGAGGAGAGAGACAGTCCCGAAAGGAAAAGGGGTGCCATCCTGGCCGGGGACCCCAATGGCACCACACCAAGGAGGGGTGAGCACTGGGAGACACGGGACGCTGGGCTCTGTCCTTAGCTCATCCCGTGTCGCACACCTTGGTGCTGGCAGGGACAAGTCACTTGGGTCACTCAGCAACTGGTTTCCTGTGGAAACCAGGGTCAGCACCACCAGGCTCCCCGTTTCTAACAGGAACCCCCAACCCATGTTTTGGTGAGCCACCTCCTGACTTTTAAAGGAAATAAATCTGCTTAAGAGACTGGTGGCCCATGCAAACACACTCACGTGTAAGGCACTGCCAGGCCACCCATGGGGGCTTCTGTCACCTACTCTGAGAAGTGCGAGCCATGCCTGTCCTCAGGGATCATGGCCAGGCAAGTGGTCCAAATTTTTTCCCAGCCCTGCCTTGTCTCAAGGCCCAGGATGGCTCAGATCTGAAGGCCGTGACACCAGGAGCCCTTAGGTCAGCCATGGTCTTTCTTGCCCACCCCAGACGCCTCCACCTGACCACGGTGTTCTGGAGCCCTGGGCACCACACAGAGCCCCTTCTCCTGCTCCTGGGGATTGAGGGACGTGGCCCTCAGAGAGTAGCATGGTGCGTGTCCATCTGTCCGTCATCGGGGGACACCCCGGGGCTGGCCTTGAGGGTGCTGCTACGAGCCACGGACTGGAGGAGACTCTGAGGGCTGGGGTCCCCCTGCTCGGCCGGTTGTGAGATCTTGTCAGGCCTCCACCAGACGTCAGTCCCTCACATGCACGCCCGGGAGCAGTAACTGCACCGCCACCCCCACCTCGCACCCCCAGACTGCTGTGTGGCCACGCTCTTCGAGACAGCTCACTTTTATCAGGATAATTAAACTGACTTAAGGGAGAAAAGACAGCACTACCCCAGCAGGCATCCAGCACCCTCCCTGGAGCTAGAAGGAACACCATGGGAACACACCCAGCGGAGCCCAGCTGTTGTCTGCTGGAGATGGAGAAAGCAGGTGCCCGGGACCCTTGACTGGGCTTTTGTTCTTGATTTTGGACCAGATGGCTGGAGGGAAAACTGAGGAGGGGCTCAGCTATTTGCCACCTTCTGCCTGCCTTGCCTGCAGTCTTTCCCGTGTCAGTCTAGGGTGGTCTCGGGTGGTCTGCGTCCTTCCTCCCAGGGGACCTTGTGCCTCCAGCAAACTGAGCATTTTCAGTTGTCCCACCCCCCCCCAGGCGGGAGAGCCAGAACCTGGAGACTGGGACCCACCGCCACCACCCAGGGTGGGAGGGGGACTGTGAGCTCTCTGGGGCTGGAACTGCCTTCCTGAGGAGCTGGCCTCTGACCACTTAGACAGGGCGACCCCGGGGCCCTTAGGCAGCTGCCCGCCCTGGGCTGCCCCAGCTGCAGCCTCTGTCCCCAGGAGCCCGTGACAGTCAGTCCTGGATGCTAGCTAGATGGGTGAGCGCCCAGGACTCGGGTCCTGGGGAGTACGGCTCCTTTGTTCAGGCCCTGCCACAGCTGTGTCCCAACCCTGGGTGGAACAACGCTGGCGTCTCTCAGCCAGAGGCCGTCCGAGCTCTCCGAGTCAGTGTGACTTCTTTTCCCTTTTCAGAATCCCTGCTACAGAGCAGTTAATTGTGTCATTTATCTTTTGCACCCATAATTGTGCACGAGAGCTACTTAATGATCCCGGGCCGGAGCTGAAGGCGCCGCGTGCCTGATCTCAGGCTGAACAGAGGTGGATAACGTCCCGAGCCTGTTTAAAGGCAGTGAACGGCCATTACCCACCCAGCAGCCAGGAGCCCGGCTATAAATAAACCCTCCCGCAGCGGCTGCCATACCGGAGGCCATACGGGCTCACATGTGGATCCAGTGGCTCTGAACGGGGAGAGTGAGCGGGACTCTTCTGGCAGGAAGCTCTGGGAACCTTGCACATGCCGTTCCCTGCCCCAACGGTGTTTCTGGGCTCGCCTCTCCTAGCGACCACCGCAGCTGGACGGCGAGGGAACAGAGACCTGAGCTGGGAGCGGGGACTCCCTTTCCAAACTGGGCCCGGCTGGCTCTGCCAAGCCAAGGGCCCACCGGGGCTGCTGTCTCCAGCAGGGGCTTGGGTTAAACATCCGACCGGATGCGGAGGCAGACACAGCCTGGAAAGCGGGCATCTCGAAGGGATGCCTGCAGCCCAGCCCAGGGCGGGCCCCTCCCCTGCTGCTCCCTGTGGACCAGGGCCTTTTCACAAGCGTGAACTCACGGGGGAGCTCACCGAAGCAGCAGGGAGAGCGGGGTCAAGCGTCGGCTGAGGCCCTCCACAGGCTCGTCCGCACAGGCTGCTGCTGTCAAGGAGGCCCTCCCCGCACACCGACACCGACTGGCAGGGATGCTCCTTGGGCTCTGTTTTCACCTTTCAAGCAGCTGGAGGTTGTTTGTTCCCTGAGCGCTACGGTGAGCTTGGCCAGGCTTGGGAATCCCCGCAGCCCCGTGTCCACCCCAGACCCCGCCCTTGAGTGGGGACCTGGCAAGCACAGGGTGCAAAGAGCTAGTTACTATTTATAAGCTTGGTCACAGGCACATCTTATCAGAACAAATGCAAGGTACCCGAGCAGCCACAAGCCCGCTTGACAGATAGGGAAACCGAGGCAGAGGGGGGTGCCACGGACAGCCGTGGAGCGGGATCTCTTAACATTGTACTTCCCTAAAAGCCATTTCTAAATTTTCAAACATTGTTCTCGTTTTCCCAGAAAGCCCAGCCCTCCCTCCCGCCTTGCATGACAAAGGCCTGGCTCTGTTTCTTAGACAAGGGGCTCCATACCCCTCCTAGAGCCACGTGAATCGTGAATCGTGTTCAAGGCATTTAGTCTTCCTTACCACGTCTCCGTTTCCGGTCCGCCGCCCCCCCCCCCCCCCCCCCCCCCCCCCCCCCCCCCCCGCCGGGCCTCTCAGGTCAGCAGGGCCTAATCTTACTGAGGCTCATTCACGCTCAACCCACGACCCAGAAAGGGGCCTCAAGGGCAGGGGGTGTCCGAGGAAAGCTGTTGAACGGTGAACGAAGTCAGTCAAGTCCCTGGATACTTCTCTAATGGCCTCGTCTACACTCAGGAGTGAAGGGGGCACCCCGGCCGTGGTTGTCCATGGGGCAATCTCTGTCGTGCACACGGACTGCTTCCCAGCACCCCCGGAAGGCTCTGGCGTCTGCAGGGAGGGCAGGAGGGAGGCCGGCCTTCACACGGGGAGGGCCGGGGCTGGCTGGGCTCTGGGGAGCTGCTCAGACACCCCCCCCCGCCCCCCCCCGTGCATCAGCTAAGAGAGGATACCCCGGCTTGTTCCTGGGCACTCCCCTTCACGAAGGGGGGCAATCACACGCTAGACAGAAGCCACATAGCCAGGCAGATGCCTCAGAGACAGCTCAGTACTGGGCAGAAAGAGCCAAAAATAATGCTGAGAGACGTCTGGAAAACCCACTTGCCAGCTGCACTCCCCTGTCTCAGCGAGTGGACGGAGCCTCAGGACACGGGGACCCGTGAGGCATCGGTGTTGTTTAGAGGAACACCAAGGAGATGGTGTGTGACTGCCTGCTCCACAGCACGGGAGGGGAGGGGACCTACCCTCACGTTACCCCGACTGGCCTCCCTCCACCCCACTCCTGGCTGTGTGTCCCCAGGCCAGCTCCCTGCAAAGCCCCCAGGACTGTTCTTTCCACACCAGGCCCTCAGCCCATCCCTCACTGCCTGCTGGAGCACCGGTGACTAATGCGGACCTTCACAGTCAATCGCCTACGGGCCCAGGAACCGTGGCACCAAACCTCCACGCTCCGAAACCACTGGAAACACATTTCCCTGAAATCAGTAATTGGATGCCTTTTTTCTGTCCAGTTAGCACATCTCAAAGTGCTCAGCAATGTGGCCTCTGAATTACTAAGCGAATGGGCCTCCGCCCAAGACAGAGCTGAGCCCTAGTCCCTGCCTGTGCTCAGGAAGTGGCAGGAGCAGCTGGCGGAGTTCTGCCCTGTCTCCCTGCTGTGCTGAGGGAGTGGTCCCGGCCTCCAGGGGCACGAGCCCCCTTTTCACCCCTGGGGGCGGGGGGAGACCTGTCCTCCGGAAAGTGCCCCTCCTCAGGTGGGTAAGCAGAACGCAGCAGGAAGGGCTGTGCAGCACCTGTCCCTCCCTCACTAGCCTAGCAAGGGCAGCGGTAGCCCCTGGACCACGGACAGCATCGAGGGTGTCCCTCTAGAAGGCTGCCCGTTTCGGTCACTCCAGAGATAACGTTCCATCAAGGTGCAACAGCTTCCCAGCTGCCCTGCAAAGGACAGCCAGCCCCCAGCACACCTGACGCCCTCGGGAAGCTCGGGGAGGGCACCTACCGACACTGGTTATCTTCTGAGCACTGAGGTCGCGCAGGAGGGCTTCGATGGCTGGGTTATGCCTGGAGTAGAGTTCATACCGGTTAATGCCGATGTGGAACTTGAGCCAGTTGGGGTAGGAGTCCACGGCCGCCTCCCCCGTGGGCAAGAAGTCTTCATTTTCAGTGCCTTCACGTGGCCTACAGAACATGAAGAGGACCCGGAATCAGCGGGGAAAGAAAGGAGTCGTTCCAAAGCCAAGGTTCTAACTGTGGATCCAGACAAACGTGGATTTGTTCACCGATGTCTCTGCCCAAACAGGACCTTGCGAACGTCCCTACTTTTTCTGCGGCTGTTGTTCTACTAACTAATAACATATCTAAACCGTAATTCTCACTTACCGTCAGGAGACGTCCAGACAGCTATAACTAAAATCAAGACCGAGCCCGGAGCGTCCGTGCCAGGCCCTACCGCGTCTGCCCTGGGGTCAAGAAACAGCCCAAAAAGTGTGACGTCAGCTTGGGGTGGGAGAGGCTGTCAGCTCTTCCTCGGGACAGATGAGCGAGCCATCTTTGACCACGAACCGTGTGCACGTCGGAGACACACCCCGCCTGTCAGAAACCTTCCCTGGGCGCTCTGTTTTGCTTCCAACAACCAAGGGGAGAAATGATGCAAGAAGCTAAATTTGATTTTAACGAGAGCAGTCTTGGGTGGGGAGCGAGGAAAGAGGCAGGCACTCACTCCAGCTGAGACCCAAAGTCAGGACCTGCCGCCCACATGGCCCGTCCTGACATCTCTGGAGGCAACGGGCCCATCTGGGGGAAGACAGAGCCTATTTGCTGCTGGGCCAGATGGAAAGTGGAACTTGTCTTAGCTCCAATCCACCTGCAGACGAGAGCCTTCTGGCCCCAAGTCCTCCCACAGGGGCCACATCCTGGGCCCCCAGTCCTGGGCTCTGTCTCTCCTGTGAGGAGCCCTGAGCCTGGGCCACTGCTCCGATTCTCAAGTTTCTGAGCATTTCCTTGAACCTGGCCAGCACACAGAGCTCAGAGGTCACCAAACACCTTGGTGTATTTAGACAGAAAAGCCTGGCCCTGTTCAAATTTCAGGGTAGAAAGGACTTTTATGTGACGGGGCTTCCCCCTGCATGGCCTGGGTGATCCCTACCTGCAGGCAGGTATTTGTTCTGGCCTCGCTGCTAGTTAATATTTCACTCCGGGCTGCAGCATGGGCTCATGCTGGTCTGTGTGGCTGAGGAGGGCCTGAGGGGAAGGGTTTAAGCCAGGACAGTTTAAAGAGATGCTCCTGAGGATACTTCTCCCCTTTTATGAAGATGTCACCCAACACAGCTGGCAGGGTTCCAAGGGTGGCTGCTTTGGGCACCCCGGTTGGGAGAACCCTTTTGTTGTGCCTCATTGGGGCCAGCATGCCCCTCTGCTAATATTGTTCTCAGCCACCGGCTTACAAGGCTCATTAGGTTTCTGCAGACTCTCCTGACGTGTCCACCAGAGTAATGTCCCCGAGCATCTGAAAGCTTGGCGGCCAGCAGATCCCCAGGGTAAGGTTAGGGGCAGGCCCTCCCAATTCACTCCCTTGCCAGCTTGTGCATGCACAGCCTGACTTAGTTTCGGGAGCCAGGGACTGGGACCCCGCAGGCCACCCTGCCCTCCCGCAGAGTCAGCACCGACCCTCCCTGGACTCCGCAGGGAGCAGCCCCCAAACCATCCAGCAGCCCTTCTCAAGGAGGCATTCTGGAGACAAAGGCATTGCCGGGAGCAAGAGGCAGCATCCTCTGCTGCCCCACAAACCTCCCCTTGCTGGAGAGGGGTGCTGGGGTGGGGGTTGAGGACTCTGCCAGGGGGGGTTCCTGCCTGGGGGGGGGGGCGTTCCCGAATCCCTGGGCCTCTTTAAACAAGGCCTGGGATGTGCAAGGCCATTTCCTGGGAAGGCGAGCACAGGTTGAGGGCTGCCTGAGGGTTTGGGGCCTGCCAGCACCCACCCTGAGCTGCCCTCCGCTTCACTCACCAGTCAGGATTCTCCGCGACAGCCTTGGGGTTGAACCTGATGTCGCTGTTCACATTGAAGAGGACGTCGTCCTCCGTTAGCGGTGGAACCGACACCTGGTAGAGTGGGTGTTCAAACAGCCGCGCCAGGAGAGAGCTTTCCCCGCTGGGGCCAGGGGGCGGTGCCGACCGACGCGGTCCCGGGTCTCGGAGCAGCGGCCGGTGCGCGGGATCGCGCGGCCGGGGACCGCCGGGATTCTGCCCCTGCAAGGCGCCTTCGGCGGGTTCGGCTGCCGCGGGCAGTTTCTCCAGCGAGTGGGATGTGAGATTGGAGGAAGGGTCGGAGCTGAAGTCCTGCAGGATCCGCAGCGTGTGTTTGTTGGGCCAGCCCGCGTCGCCGGCTGCGGAGGCGGCCGGGGGCTCCCCGGAGCGGCCCCGCGCCTTGGCCCAGGCAGGCGCCGCCGCCTCGACCGCGGGTTGCGCGCACGAGCAGCCGGGCTCTCCCGAGGGCCGAACGGCGCGCCGCTCCAGTTTGGGCAGCAAGTCCAGCACGATGTGCAGCGCGCAGGCCACCAGGAACACCATCAGGATGAGCACGCGAAACCTGCGCACCAGGATCATCTTCATGGCCGCGCCGGAGAGCGCGGCCTGGAACTCCGGGCGCCCTCCCAGAGCGCGCTCCGCCCGTGCCCCAGCTAGCCTCGGCTTGGCACGAGTGCAGTGCCGAGGCACAGGTCAAAGTCCATCTGGCGTCGGACAGCTACCAGCTCCAGGGTTGTCCCCCTGCCCACACCACGTGTAGGGCGCCCACCACCAAAGAGCCCGCTCGCCTGGCCATCTCCGGCCGTCCCTCTCGCCTCTCCAGAGTGGCCGCGCCCTCAGCGGCCGGGCACAGAGGCCCTGGTCCGCGGAGCTGGGTGCGCAGCTGGGTGAGGCCCCGCTCACTCAGCGGCCGTTTTGGGGTCTCTGCGCTCATCCGGCGCGCAGGGGCCTGACGCGGCGGCCCATCTAGGCCAGGGCGCGGCGGCCTGTGGGTGGCGGTGGAGATAGCGCGGTGCAGTCCCCTCCGCGGCTCCGTGGGCCACGCCAGGCGCCAGGCCGGCCAGGCGGAGAAGGGGCGGCTCCTTCGGGCAAGGCTCGTTTCTCTCACGCTGCGGTCCGGAGGCTGGGACCTGGAGGGGGAGCAGGGCGCAGAGCCGCGGGGACAAGGAGGTGGTGGGCACTGGGCTGGGGGGCGCTCAGAACGGCCGGGGAGGTCCCCGGGCAGGTGCAGCGGCCGTCCCCGGAGCGCAGTGCCCGCGCGGCCGAGCCTCTCGGCGCCCCGCGCCCCGGCCGGCAGATATCCGAGAGCCGCGGAGCCGCCCCCCGCGTCAGCGCCCGCAGATTGGCGGAGACGCAGCCCCGCGAGTCACCGCCAGGCCTGAGCCGACTCCGCTCCCTCTCCTTTCTCCTCCCCTCGGCCGCGCCCCGCGTTGCCTCTGCAGCTCCGGGCCCGCTAAGGAGAGGGCGCCTTCTTCCCGTGGTGGCCGAGAGAAGACGGAGAGACCCGAGAGACAAAGGCCGGAGGGCTCGGGCGCGGCGACCCGGCTCCCGTAGGACGGGGAGCGCGCCCAGACGTTGTCGAGGGGGCCTCTCCGGCCTGGCCGCGGGACGCCGGATCTCCGTCCGCCCAGGGCCGGCCGCCGCCAGCTGCAGCCTCCGGGCTCCTCCCCAGATGAGCCGAGGGCCAGAGCCCAGGCCAAGTCCCTCCCCAGAGCCGCTGGGCGTCTGCGCCGCCGGATGAGCTCCCTGCCGGCGGCGACCTTGTGCCCCCCACCCCGGGAGGCCCCCAGCGCGCGCCCCGCACCCGGCGTGGGGGAGGAGGGGACGACGGAGCGCCGCCGCGCCGCTGGAGAAACGAGAGGAGCTCGGTATTTCGCCCAAACAGCAAATCCGGAGGGGATGCCGGAGCGGCTCCTGCTCCTGGCTGGGGCCCCACCCCACCAAGCGGACACGCCTGCGCCTTGACTCTGGTGGCGCGGGCGCCCCCGCGCTAGGATTCGCTTGGCACCGAGAGGTACCTGGTGTTTGCCGAGGCCGCACCTCCCTGGCCTGTGTGTGTCTGTCTCATTTGCTTGGCTAGGTGCCAAAATCAGCCACCCAGGCCTAGGGGCGTGGCACTTCTACGTGGCCTCTTCTGGGCCCCCAGCCCCCAGTAGAGAACATTAATGTGAATGTCAGTCTAAAGTCCTGGTGAGGAGGGTAGGTGACCCTGGCCAGCGAAGGCAGTCCAAACATATCCACGGCCCAGCAAACAGGCCGTCTGTCTGCCCCATGCCCTGGAGGCCCGGCCAATGTTCAGCCTCTCCCGCAGGACTGAGTGGGGGGGCCTGGGAGTGAGCCCCTCTTTCCTGTCCACTTGCTGTGCTGCTCTCTCTGGACGCCAGTTTCCTCTTACCTGAATTCAGGGTGCTTCACCCCTGGGACTCATGGACTCTCCATGTCTGGCCCTGGCCCTACCCTGCATGCAGTAGGCACCCACCAGATGCTGGTGACAGAGATCTCTGAAGCCATTTGAATTAAGTGGAAAGGTCACTGGGCCCCATCTGGAGCTGAAGGTAGAGCTGGAGGTGGGAGGGGGCAGGAAGGGAAGGCGGATCTGACCTGGCAAGAGTTCCCCCTCCCTCCCACACTGAGCCATTTGTGTGCAGAAGAGGTAAGTTTGGGCAAGGTTACCTGGACAGGCCAAGGAGATGATGTCCAAGCTGAGACGGAGGTTGGTGAAAGAGCCCCTCCCCCTTACACTGGGAGAGCAAAGCCATGAGCCCCACAATGTGTCCCTTGGCCTCGGGGTTCTGCGGCCTCTGGCCCCCTCAGCCCTCCCCTGGACTGTGGCCTCAGGGTGGCCGTGGGGAGGCCTGACCCCATGAATCATGGACAGCATGTAGGGGGCCCCCCTGGGTCTCATGCCCACCCCACCTCCCCCATGGATTCTTAGGAGAGCTGAGGTGTTAGTTGGACTTCTGTTCACCACTGGATGGCTCCCTTGCCTAGTTCTTGGTTCACCTTAACTATCACCTTGAAGAGGCATTGTCTTGCTGACCAGATGGTTTCAATGTCCCACTACTCTGTTTTCCTAGCAACACCCACCACTACCTGAAAGTAACATCTTCTGTTCTTGTCTATGGCTGGTCTCCCCTAAAATGCATGGGCCTCACTACATAGGAGCCTCTCAGCATGCCTTGCTCACAGGTCTGCCCTGGAGCCCAGGGAGCACCTGAGCAGGTGCTCAGGGCCCCTGGGTTCTCTGAGGACGTCCCAGCGGGAGTGTGGTCCCCAGGGTGCCATCTGAGGCAATCTGCTAGGGAGGGGGATGGTGTCCCAGAGGATTGTGGAGGGAGGGGTTTTCCAGGCCGGGGTGGGGGGAGGTGGCAAGCGGCCTGGGCCCTGGATGTAGATGTAAGGCCTTCAGGTTCTTTGTGGCTGGTCCCTGGGGACAGGCAGCACGGGGAGATGCCGGTTGCTCTAAAGTGCTTAGGATAACCCAGAAGTCTACCAGTCACTCCTCGGTCCTGGTTAAAGCACAAAGGAGGCGAGCCTCCCACCCTGAACCTCCCCTGGGTGTGCAAAGCCCCCAGCTGGGCTGGCCAAGGAGGGGCCCTGAATATAGGGCTCCTTTAGGAGAGCAGAGGTGAGGCCCGGGAAGAGTGCCAGTGTGGGAGATGCACAGTGCTGGCTGTGGAGTGAGGGACGGGGGAACCAGAACAGTGGTCGTCTGTGATGTGGGACCCCCACCACAAGGACACTTTGGGGTTGGTGTAACGGGTAACGAAGCAGAGCTTCTGGGGAAAGACTGTCCTGGGAGCCGCAGGCCCAGCAGCGGAGGATGACTGGTTTTCCTGCCCAAATTGCTGGAGAATATTCCAGAAGGGCCCAGGAGGGAGGCCCAGAGGGACCCACCCACAAGGTCCTGGCACCAACATGTCTCATCCCTTCGATGTTTTCCTAAGGATTACTCATCCAGGACCCAGCAGGGAGGCTTCTGGGGCTGTTGACCACAGGCCAGTCCTGGCCACAGGCTATTCTGGGAGTTGGGGGCAGGCAGGCAGCAGGGAGAAGGTCATGGCCTTCACCGGGACCCGTGTCCAGGTGTCATGGGGTGTGCAGTTCTAACCCTTGTCTACCGGCACCAGGCAACGTGGAACTGGACTTGGTGGGCAGGGGGACAGGCTCATGGGCCTGGGCAGTGGAACTTACACAGGGAAGGCCCACCACCGGGAGAAATGCCCCCACAGGAGACATTGAGTTGACACCAGCGTCCTCCGTGCTGGCTTTGAGCGACTCCTGGGGTGGCTTAGAGCAGGGGGACAAGACGGAGCCTCTGGCTCATTCATTCCCCCGCTACCGGGCCATTGCCTGAGGGGTCTTTGGAAAAGAGAGCTTCTTTGTTCTAATTTGAAGCACCAGGTCAAGAAGCCAAAAATGAACAAATAAAACCATAAAATAGCTTGACTTTACTTTGGAGATTTGGGATTGTTCAAATACATGATTTATATTTTAGCATACGTGGAATAGCCACGAAAACTGACCATCTGTTGACCATAAGGAAAACGTTCAGAAATTGCAAAGGCAAATGTCTACCGTCTGTTCACGGTGTGTGTGCATGGACACACTGACAGAGAAATGCAGGTACACATGACCTGTGGTCCCTTCATTGAACACAACCCAGTTTAACAGAAACAAGAGCTAAGCTTTAAAAATATTTCTACCTGGAGATTAAGACCACAAATAAAAACTCGTATGTATAATTTGGGGGGTCATGAAGGAAACCAGAAGGGAAATTACACACTCTTTCAAAATGAAAGCAAGTGGGTGCCTGGGTGGCTCAGTGGGTTAAGCCTCTGCCTTTGGCTCAGGTCATGGTCTCAAGGTCCTGGGATCGAGTCCCCCATCGGGCTCTCTGCTCAGCAGGGAGCCTGCTTCTCTCTCTCTCTCTCTCTGCCTGCCTCTCTGCCTACTTGTGATCTCTCTCTATCAAATAAATAAATAGAATCTTCAAAAAAAATGAAAATGAAACCAAGTGAGAACAGTACCCATTAAAACCAAGGGGTGCTCAGAGGGAGGTCGGGGTGATGACCTCACTCACTAGGACACAGGAACAACCACACATACGTGAACTGAGTTTTCAGTCCAAGAAACTAGAAGAAGAGCAATTTTAAAAACCCCAGATAAAGAAGGGATGAATAGGGGCGCCTGGGTGGCTCAGTGGGTTAAAGCCTCTGCTTTCGGCTCAGGTCATGATCCCAGGGTCCTGGGATCTAGCCCCACATCGGGCTCTCTGCTCCGCGGAGAGCCTGCTTCCTCCTCTCTCTCCCTGCCTGCCTCTCTTGCCTACTTGTAATCTCCGTCTGTCAAATAAAATCTTTCAAAAAAAAAAAAGGTAGGGATGAATTAACTCAGAGCAAACCAAAAGCAAGTGCATTAGAAAGGGCATTAAACAGGGCTGGAGGTGGCTAAGAAGATGGAAAAGGCCAGCGGGAGAGTCAGTGAGTGGTGAGGCCAGAGTGAGAGACGGGAGGGGACGCAGACGAGAGCCCTGGAGAGAGGTGCGGGGCTGGGCGGAGGTCCCTGAGAAGACGGTGCCTCGATGCCAGCTTGATGATGCAAACAGAAGAGGTGTTTTTAAAGAAAAGTTCAAATGGAGGTCTAGAAAACAGGGCTAGACACATCATCATAGAAGTTGAAAAACGGTCAAGTATTTAACCCTAAACACAGAAGTGTTTGCCGGACCTTCATCAGACGTTTGAAGAACAGATACTTGGCATGTTACGGAACTTGCTCCCGAGTAGAGGAAAAGGGTGAAAAGTCATCGGCCACTTCAGACACTGATGTCCCCAGATAAGGCCATCCCACCTCTAAGCAGCGAGCACGCCATTCTGTTTGCTTCATAGATGGAGAGAACCCTCTGATTGTTTGACAGGTGCTGAAAATCCACTTTGTAAAATTCAGCCCTTGTCAGTGTTAACATACCCAGCAAACCACGAGGGGTAGGAAATGCCTCTCTCCGACGGGGGCACCCACGGACCCTGCTGCTTCAACCACTCACCAGAGGCCTGTTACAAACACTCCACTCAGGGAGGAAGTGCTTCTGAAACACACATGCGGCCATGTCCTCGTGGCTTGGGGCTTCCGGGCCCCCTTTCTCCCCCACTTCCCCGGCTCCAGCCCTAATATCCCAACCACTGAGCAGATCCCAGTCCCCTCAAACCCCCACTGCTCCTTCTCTGGGGCCCTCGCTGTGCAGTCTGATAGCCTGGCTCCTGTGCCTGGAGATGAGCACTCAGGCCCAGGACCCCTGTCTCCACATGCCCCCGGTGTCTCCTCCAGTCCCACTGAAAGTCATTGGTGCACGCCCACTCCACATCCGCAGGACGAGCGCCCAGCTGGCTTTCTCCGCTCAGATGACTGATGAAAATCTCAAACCCAGCATACCCAAGACCAGAATCTGCCTGCCGCCCCCCACCACTGCCCCCCACTACCCCAGTACCCCTCCTGGTCAAATCTTTGCCTGGGCCGAGAAATCTTGGAATTATCCTGGACATAAATCCTGCTAATGCAGTTTTCCAAAACTCGTCCTTACCACCGCTGCTGCTGATTGAAGCTGGTGTCAATCGCCTGGACTGTTGGGATAGCCTCTTCCCTGGTTTCCTGGCTTCCGTCCTTGTCCTGCTCTCCCACTCCCACTGTGTGCTGCACAGGACATCGGAGTGATCCTACTAAGATAGAGAGAATAGGTCAGTTTTCCACCCAAAGCCTTTCAGTTACTCTCCATCCAAAGCACTGCCCATGGCCTGCAAGGCCATCCAGGACCTGCTTCCACCCCACTCTCTGACTTGTCTTGTCTTCCCTCTCCTATTCTTCCTAGGCAAGCAGGTGCCTACCCCAGGACCTTTGCATGCACTGTTGAAGGACTCTGCCCAGATGTCTGTGGGCTTGTTCCCTCATTTCTTTTAGATCTTCACACCCTTGCTTGCCACCCTTCACCCTGCTAACAGAACTGCCCTCAGCAGACTCACTTGGGGTCAGTGAAGCAAAAAGCAGCTGTAATTCCTAATCACAGGGCAAAAGCCACATCAGGGTACCAGTTGGAGACTGTGCCTCCCAGCAAGGACCCAAGGTCACATGCAGGTGGCAGCCCAGGGCTTTTTGCCCAGATCCTTGGAAGAAAACACCTTCAAGTCCCAGAAGATTCTCATGGTGTGTCTCACCCTTTGGTCATGGGAGCCATGCTTAATGACCAGTAGGACACTAGTGGGCATATGTGATCCTGTGGAGAATCCCAGAATCCACATAGTCAGACTCAGAAGATGGGAAGGAAAGAGGACATGTTTGAGGATCTGGGCTGGGTCTGTTGGGAAGACCCTGGTGGGTCAGTGGGGCCAAAGTGACCCCGCTTCTAGAGGTCACCACATGCAGCCTTCTTTCCTTTTCCTGAGGCTTGGGTTTGAGCTTCACCTTCTCGGGATGGTCTTGGTGAGTGTCATTTCCTGCCGTGACTGGCACCAGCCTCTGCAGGAGGCTGGGCCCCAACTGCTTCATGTCCCTTGCGTCTTGTCACCTCCCCCCACCCCCACATCCAGGGCACTCAGTGTGGTAGGGATGGGGGCGGGGGGGTAAAGGTCACCCAGATCTGTTAAATTCAGCTGCTGTTTGCTGAGGACCTGCTGCTGTTTGCTGAGCACCTACTGTGTGCCAGGCCCTCTGCTAGGGATTCAGGGGAGAGAAGGAGTGAGCCAGACAGGGCCCTGGTGGAAGGCCTCGCATTATCCGGTCACCTGGAACTCCTACCAAGAAGCCCCTTAGAGCAATGACTGAACTTTGAAAACAGCAAATTCCAATAGTTTGAAACATTTCCAAAAAATGGCCAGGGTCTCTGCTTCCTGAACACTTGGCAGGACCAGGCAAACTCTGGGCAATATAATGGGAAGGGGCCAGGGGCACTTGGGCCCCCTCCTGGTATCAGGGAGGCAGGTCCTGCCTGAGGACCCTGTTGGAAGAGCCCACGGACACAGGCAACTGGGCCTCAGAGGTAGGAGAGGGGTCCTTACCCTGCAGACCCTGGCCTTTAAAAACGAGGGGGCAGACCTCCATGGGGGCCACATCACCAGTCCAGAGGGGACCACAGATGGAAGGATAGAGGAGCTGGCTGTGGGGCCTGCCAATAGCCCGCCAATAGCTTCCCACAGTGGCCACATAGCGAATCGCCCTTACAAATCATGGGGGCTATTACTACTTCTTACAAGGGAGCGGACCCACAGCTTCCTCCCAAAGCGGCCTGTGCACTGGGGCTGGGACTGACCCGGGGACAGGGTGCTTGGGGGGGCTGTGGACATAGCTGAGCAGGGAGCCTGAAGACCTGGGTCTAGCAGGGTCCATCACTCACTGACAAAGTAATGGTGAGCCTGTGGATACATTTCTGGGGCCTTGGTTTACCCTGCCGTGAAAGGGATGTTTATGCTTTGCCCTGTGGGTCAGTCCATACCCGGGGAGTCACTCTTCTTTGCCTTGGTGGGTCATTAGGGGCAGGGCTCCGGGTCAGACTAGCCAGGTTTATATCCGGCTGCGGCCACATCCCACCCACGAGGTATGCAAACTTGCTTGCATTTCTGAGTCTGGCTTTTGCCCTGAGTAAGAGTGGACGGGCATCCCCTTCCTCCTCCCAGGACTGTGGGAAGGACCCTGGAGTATACAGTCTCCATGTCCGAGTGGGGAGCCAGAGCTCCAAGTGGTCAGGGCTCAGTCCTGTGCGCGGTGCAGAAAATGCTCAGTAAACCCCGGGAACTGTTTCTGGGTATCCTCTGTAAATGAAGGCTTTCAGCCGAGTGCAGCCTGGCGGGAGCCACAAGGAAGCCCGTGCCGTGTTCTTGGTTCCGCAAAGGCTTGGGCCTCCCGGAGATGAGAGATGGTAGACACAGAGTTGTGATCTACAGATGCCTTCAGATCCCGACGCCAAGGCACTTGGGGCGCTGCTTTGGGACCACCAACTCCACTGGAACCACGGCCCCTGCTAAGGGGAGAGTCTGGGGGAGGACGGGGACAGAGTGATGGAACGTGGCATCACTTAGATTGTCCCCTTCCTCTCAACAACTGAGGACATCAGTGCGATGTCCATCCGTGTTTGCTAACCTGAAGATAAAAGCCAAAATTGGTAAAAGTTGCAAAACATTCTCACCTCCAAATTGCCAGTGACATCATTCTGTCCTTTCCTGGGTCGAGGGGAATAATTTTAGAAAGAGGCATTCTGTGAAATTAAAAGGCATTCATCAAACGTTATTTTATGCGTAATGTAATTAGAGGTGAAAAATGCAGATATTAGACAAGTAAGTTCTGATATTTGGAGGCAAGTGAGAGACTAAATTTCAGTAAGACTTCTTATACAGAGCCCTAGGATTTC